>JANZLD010533687.1:0-14471 GCA_026413575.1 Erythroxylum carthagenense
TAAACTATCAAAAACAAATTGAAACAAATAATCGAAAATGTGAAAAGTGACGAGTATAAGTGAGGTCCGGTTCTAGGTTCAATCTCGGCCTAAGCACAATCAAGCATATACTTTTCTTGCGTCAATAATTTTCTAAATTGCTTCTTTTAATTTCTTGTTCCCTATTATCTATATATATATATCTTTCTAAATACTCCAAAATTTTCAAATGTAACTCCTAAATTCACCAACATATGCAAATACAATATTTCTATCAATCACTAATAATTCTAAATGTAAAAACGTTCATAACTCTAAAAATTCATAGATCAATCCAATTATACCTGGAATTATTCATGAATGTATGTATAATTATTTTCATGTGCAAATTCATTCACTATTCATGTATAAGTTCATGGCATTTTTATGCATGAACATGGAAATGCATCTCTAACTCTCATTAATCACTAACATTTACTATTTTAACCCTCCCACAAGTAATGGGATGTTACAGCATTTATATGTTATAATTACCTTCATAGACTAAATAGAGAATAATTCAAATGAAAACATGGTAAAAAAAACAAAGATTTGTAGTAATTAATGGATAAACATTTGAGTCTATAGCCATATAAGTCTCTCAACCCATGCAGATTCATAAATTTTGGAGATTTTAGGATATACATGGTCTAGTACAGGACCATGAATCTCCCAGAAACCTTAAAAATTATAATAAAAAGATGTGAGTAGAGGCAAAAGAGAAGAACAAACTTACAATGGAGATTAAAAATGTAGAGATCATTTAGGAAGAGTGATATTAATCCAAAGATGTGGGAAACGTGAAAAAATCATCGACAAATCCAATATATTACAACACCAAACCTTTATCTTGCAAGAACATTTGATAGAAAAGAAGGCAAATTTAGAATTATAAACTCTTTGTTTTCTAAATCATTCTTTTTTTCTTCCTGTTTATGTTTGATTTCATTTTCTATCTTATGTAACTAAATGCCTTCTTAGTGTTTAGGCATGATGAACCCTAGTTTATGCTACAATAAGTTTTAACTCTTTTATTTAATGCAATTGTTTTGATTAATCTATTGTGATTCAATTTTATGCTTAATATACGTTCTAATAGATCCAAAATATTAGTATATAATATGATTTTAAAACATAAAGATTGAGAATTCCTATTTATGAATAGATCTACCATAACTGAAAGGAGTTGATTGTAAACCTAGAAATAGGTTAACCTAAATCTTCTAGATTAAGACCAAACCTAATAGCAAAATTTAGAAATCGGTAAAACAATATTAGAAACATTAACCACAGTAATTCAGTTGATAAACTTAAGATTAGTTGTTAGTAGTCTCAAGTGAGTTAATACAATAGGAATTTTTACGATCCAATAGTCAATACAACAATTGCATAATAAAAGGTTAATTTTCTAATAGTTTTAAGGGGATTCATTACTTAGGCACATTCTTGATATTGATTTTTTCTAAGTAATTTTGTTGCTCTCTAATCATTATTGTTTCCTATTTTATTTCACCTGCTTAAGTATTATTTTTAATTTAAAACCAACACTCAAGTCATATACTAGATTATAGGAGGATGGTAATTACTAGTTTCATTATCTTCATAGGATTTGACTCGTACTTACTTCTACCAGCTACAGCTAGATCATGCACTTGTGGTTAATTCATATTGGTATAAAAATAACTAATCAAGTTTTTGGCACCGTTGTCGGGGATATTGATAATAGGAACACTAGGATGCAATTATTCTAGTCATTAATTTTTTATATTTATTATATCGTGTTGTATTCTTGACGTATTCATTTAATTATCTTTTGAACTTCTCTAAATTAAAAATGTTATTGTGTTTTACTTTAGGGAATAACGTTTAAAGTTATCACCACAACTCAAAATGAAAGGATAAAGCAAATAGTACTCTGATGGGAGCTACGACATGTCTTCACAATATGTAATATCACCATATAGTAAAGAGAAGATTCCTCACATGTTTTCGAAAGCTCATCCGACATCCATGCCATTGTAACATTTATGGGAGTAACCATTACAATCATGAATGTCGAGCATCAACCTATATATGAGAGCAACTGAGCATATACAATCAACCTCGAAGTGCACCGTATGAGAACATTTACTATTCAGAATGGAGTAACTCTTACACCACACTATAGCTGAATATTTACAGTTCCAAACACCTCAAGTTAAGGAGCTAACTCTGAAAGATATGATGGCTAATTTTGTTCAAAAATCAATCATGAGGTATCAAGAAATAGAGGCTCATATACTAATATAGACATATTCCATATTACAACCCAAACCTTGAAATAGAAGACTCCTTTCTTCATTTAAAAAACTCAACAAGTAAGTTAACTAACGACTCTTATAAAGAGATCTTTTGTCATCAAGCCCAAAAAATCCTAGTATAATGCAATCTAGACCAATCATACTCTCATAAAAGTCCCCTTCTTCATGTGACTGGTTATCAAACAAATACTAACTATAATGGATAGAATAAAATTCATTAACAACCCTTAAGCCTATAGACTTTGCAAAACTCAGCCAAAATTTCTACACTATCTCTTTTTTAATTGTGAATTCTTTGTAGGTATATGAATTATAATCCAATCTCTCTAGAAGCTTCACGTTACTAGCTTAACGATTTGGAAATCTTTGAATGGTTAAGTAGGGACAAAATGATAAATCAATAAATTTGAAATATCTATCAAATATCTTTTGGCAACTTAATGTATGCTACATGGAAAGAAATGAATAAAAGATTACTCGGGAGTATCTTAAGAGCAAGTTACTACAAAGTTGATAGCCTTGGATCAAAGAATAACTTGTGACAAATCAAGTTTAAAAAGTTTATAGCAATATGATAGCTTTGTTTTAGAGAATGTTGAACCCATAACAACTTCAAAGAGAATGAGAGGATTCAAAAACAACTGAGGCTAGAGGTTTTGCAACTGCCAGTATTCATTAAGGAGATAATACTTTGATTGCATCATGAGAAAATTTATTGGAGCAACCACTCTTACAATAACCTATGCATTACTAAGAAAATAATACAAAAGTTGGGCCCTTAACCACCTTATGGAAGAGTGCCTGGCTTCCAAGGTTAATGCACTACTGTCATTCATTTTGAGATTGGGTGTAAACCTAATTCATTTTGTTATTTGATGTAAATCTTGGCTAAACTTATTTTGTAGAATACTTTTTTATCAATTCATTTTAACTTTTTGAAAAATAATTAATACTGGCATCATGTTTTAGTGTTTCAGGTTATATACAATTTGAATATAAGGTTAACAAGGTTTTATCGTTAAATTAAAATTTTCTTTTATTTTTTTCTTAATTTTAGAAAAGGCGTTCAGTTTTTACATATAAAAGGCATTTAGTTTTTAGGGGTATATTATTGATACATAAATTTTTGAGTTTGTAGACTTTAAATTATGTTTTTCTATAATCTTATAATTCAAGTTTTGTTGATGTTTGGTTCAAATGAATCTCCATTTACATGTAGTAAGTGTATAAGATAGATCCGTTTATAAAAGCAGAGATAAAAACAAGATAGTTTTATACTTTTCGAATGAAATGCTGACAAAATTTTAATAGAAGAATAATTGGAACTTTTAAAATATTAAGGGGTCTTTAACAATTAAAAATGTGAATAATAAATTAAAATTGGTGGTTATATAGTTTTTGTTAATATAATTATCGCAAAAACAAAGGTAGGAAAATGATCATGGTAATCATATTAATGCGGCTGCAAGTGCATGAGGTTATGAAAAGAAGAGGATTGGGTAAATGATGTGGTGTGCCTTGTTGGATTCAATCGCAGGCTGATAACGTTTTGTTGCGTTATCCATATCCGAGCCACATAACGCTGCCACGTGGAAAACTGAGAATCACCATTTTTGATCTGCTTCAACATTTTTGTTAGAATAATATCTCCCTATTGGACTGTCAAACGAGAGCGTATACAAGTAAACAGAAGAGAAGAATTATGGCAAGTGCTTCAGTTATGGCTTCACTGACCCTGAAACCAGCTGCTTTCACCGTTAAGAAATCATCTTCACCTTCTCTCCCAAAGAAATCCTTCAAAGTCGTGGCTAGCGGTGGCAAGAAGATCAAGACTGACAAACCTTATGGTTCGTTTCATTTTTCTTTTTGACATTTTACACGATACCCCCATTTTAATTAAAATTTCACTGTCAATTTGTAGGCATTAATGGTGGAATGAAGCTTAGAGAGGGACTCGATGCGTCTGGGAGGAAGGGCAAGGTCTCGGCTTAATATATACTTGTTTTATTACATGAAATATGTTCTTTTAAGGGATTGACATATTAATGATTCAGACTCATCTGCAGCGCCTTCTGAAGTCAGTGGAGATTTCTTTGGCTTAGATTGATGCTTTTTAGCAATTAACCATGAATAGCTTTTTTTTTGGGTACTAAACGTATCCTAGCAAGCTAGTTAATCAGCACTCCTTGGCTTGATACAGGGAAAGGGTGTATACCAATTCGTCGACAAGTATGGTGCTAACGTTGACGGCTACAGGTACGAGATTCAATCTCCATTCCAGATACAGTAAAGGACAATAACGGACATTAACATCTTATTAGTTACTTTCTACTGCTATATACATACGGTTATATTGAATTTCAAAATGATGCTTATCTTTCATACATCTTTTAATAAAATTAGGAGAACTACCATTTACAATGGGGTAGCTTATTAGCTCCAAAAATTCTAATGTTTTATGTATGGACAGCCCTATCTACGATACAAATGATTGGTCTCCCAGCGGTGATGTTTATGTCGGGGGTAAGTACGTAGTATGTAACTTCCACAATATCTAGACCTAAGGGATGTAATTACATTTCCTGGGATTTGAAAATTATTATTTACAGGTACAACTGGTTTGGCTATATGGGCTGTTACCCTAGCTGGCCTCCTTGCAGGTGGTGCTCTTCTTGTTTACAACACCAGTGCCTTGGTGCAGTAGTAGACTACTTTTAAACTTGTCATGTATCTCTGTTTATTCCCACAAAAATACTGATCACCTATGTGCGTAATTAATTATTTTTCACTTGGATTTGGTTACTATTCATGCATTCTCTTTGGTTATTATTTTGTAGTTTTGTATTTTATAAGAGTAATGATTTAAAAAATTGAATCATTTCAATCCATTTAATCACAATAATCTTTGATTTGTTAACTTCTCGATTGGGTTTATATTAATAATTTTTGTTATTAAAGTCGATTAATAATTATAAGTTAATTATTTTTATAAATAAAAATAAACTAGTTAGTTTTTATTTAATAATTTTTAATTAAACTTTAATTTTTCAACAGACAAGAACATTATCTTTTTTAGTCTTATTTTAAAATTTTTATTTTATTCAAATTTTGTTACATATCAATTATTTAATAGTTTAATATTAGTTGAATTTTAAACTTTTAAATTTCTTATTTATAGGTTTAATTTTTGGTCCATTTTCTAAACATTGATTAGATAAACGTCTTATTATTGCAGTTTTAGGGATCTCCAAAAATCTATTAGTTGCGTTGCGCGTGACTCTTGCATTAGGGACTGGATCGTATCATATGAATTATTTCCTACCAACTGTTAATGTAGCATATCAGAAAAATCGATTTGAAGAGATTGATGAAAAGAAGATTTTATGGAGGAAGTAAAGAACTCTTATTCATCTGAAAATTGAATCTTATATCAATCAAGAAACTAAAGCTGGCCTTTATACAAGCGGAAGATGAAGAGAACCAGCTAAGTTAGTTAATTCAATTGAAAAAGTGACAAATAGATATAACCGACTAACTTAACAAACTTATTATCACAAAAGAGTAAAGCTAGCTGTGAAAGCTGAATGTGCAAATCAGTAAGTAAAGTCATTAACCATACTATTTCATAAGTAACATTGGTTAAGGAACGATATAAACAATGTGATGCTTCTTGGATTTCCAAGAAATTAAGGAGCTGCTAATAAACACAAAAACTATTGATACTCTGTTACGTGCCAAGACAAGCAGCCCAATTAGCATCTGTAAAGCTTTTAAGCTTTAAATTTGAAGTAGTGGAATAGAAAAGTCCCTATCCAACTGTGCTTTTAATATATTGCAAAACTTTGTGAGATTCCTTCATGTGTGTATCTTTAGGTGAAGCCAAGAATTGACTTAACTTGTTGACAACAAAAGTCAATTATGGTCAATGGTAAGATAAAATAGCCTACCAATCAACCTTCTATAGCTAGACGGATCATTCAAAGGTTCACCTTCTTTAGCAGAAATTTCGATATCGGGGTTCATAGGCACTATGTTTGGTTTATAGCCAAGCATACCTATATCAAATAAGCACTGAAGTGCATAATGCCTCTGGTTAAGGAAAATCCTTTTATATGATCTAGCTATCTCCAGGTCTAGAAAGTATTTTAATGCTCCTAACTCCTTGAGCTTAAATTTACTGTCAAGAAACTCTTGAGCTCATTAACTGCTTGCTGATCATTGCTTGCTACAATGATATTGTCCATATAAACCAACAAGGCCATAAACAATGGACCATGTGTTTTAACAAATAAGGAATTTTCAACAGCTAACTGATGAAAACCTTGATCAAGAAGCACATTAGAAAATTTAGAAAACCACTACCTTGAAACCTTCTTCAATCCATATAAGGCTATATAAAGCTTACACACTACATTTTGATGCAACTTTTGATTATCTTTGCAAGTAAGACCAACCTTGATCAAGAAGCACATTAGAAAATTTAGAAAACCACTACCTTGAAACCCTCTTCAATCCATACAAGGCTTTATAAAGCTTACACACTACATTTTGATGCAACTTTTGATTATCTTTGTAAGTAAGACCAAGTAGTAAATGCATATTAAAAAACTGAAGGGAGTTAATTGTTTTCACAAACTTACCGCAAATTTCTTTGACACAAGCAAAATAAAAACAAGTAAAACCGAAATAATAAAAATACCAAAAATTTGATAACACAGTTCATTATACCTTGCTTACATTTGCAGGGCTCTCACCTAGCTTAAAAACTTTCACTAAAGGACAATAGATTTACCCAAGGCTTTATTGAGCTGACTCACTCAATCCTTGACACTATCTCTCAACCTCACTTCCCGTGAAAGAATTTCACATCCAATAGTACGACTGCCTCGTACTAACCTTAACAGAGGATTTTCTCAATCAATATTTTAACGAAAGAATAATGAACAAATAACTCAAGTGATCAATAAAATAAGAACAAAATAATAATACACTTGAGATAAAAAGGAACAACTTCCCAATTAATTCAGCTTCTTCAAAGATAAATCCAAAAGTTATTCGCCATATATACTACTGTAGAAATCTTCACACGTTACTTCATTGGAAGATGAATTAACTGCCAAATCTGAAGTCACGCAGGAGAGCCGCAGATATCCAATAGAGTAAACATCTCCCACTTAATTCACATCACCCATACTAGCTAGAAACTGCCCAATGTCATACATGCAGATAGTGGACCACACTAATTTCACTTTGCCTGGAGGTTGCAAAAAAGGCTTTGACTCTACTTTCTCTTCAACGTCCAATCCTTATAGCCCATCCATTCTTAATCTCTACTTGATGTGACGGAAGCCAACTTTAAATAATACTTACACACACACGTCACTTCAACACCCACTGCATATTTAATTTGTCTCACAATAAATACGATTAACGCAATGTGTTTTTGATCAATCAACAATTAATGTACACATTCTCGCAATTGTTATCCAATCCTAATATGAGATATCCTTCAACAGCTAATTGATGCACGCACATGAAACATACAATATATGAGAGTTCCACTTCAACCAAAAGTCCCACTTCAACTAGAAGATTATCCATATATCTTTTGAATTCAAGTTATTATCCAATTAATATCTTATATGTCCAATTAATAAATAATGCCAAAACTAAATAAAAGATATATAATATATATCCTAACAATCTCCCTCTTTTTGGCATTGTTTGTCACAAATATGAAACTCTCCCTAAATAACATAATTGGACATATAAATCAAATGCACAATCCATATGACAAATACTCCCACTTAATCAAATATCAAGTTCCAAAGAACATCAAGTTTATCCAATCATCCAAATTTCTCCCCCTTGAGACAAAAAGATGCCAAAAAGCACAACGAATAATGGTGCATATACCTTGAAATCTCCCCATAAATGAAACATTCACCATAAACAATATGATGTCTCTCCCTTGAGACAAAACAATATCAAAATGAATAATCATAATAATCAACCATAGGTGTAACAGAAGAATCATAAACACACTAAGATGACAATTTACCCCCATTCAAAACACATGCCAACATATCACTACTTATTTCAATTCCATCTTCATCAGACTGATCAAATTCATAAACTCAAGCAATGAACTGTAAGAGTTGTCAGTGTAGTGAGAGAGAGAGAGATACTTGAGAGAGAGATCCACACTAATGAGAGAGTTGAGGAGTTTTCAGTAGAGCCAAAAAAAAGTTACAAAGCAAACTACTAAAAAGATGAGACGACAATAGCAACATAAAACTAAAGAACTAAAAAATACAATTCTTTTCTTTTCTTTTTAATTTTTTGTTGTTTTTTGTTTTGTTTTTAACAACACAAAAAAAACTTCAAAAATGTAAAGCACACTTTCCATGTGCCGCTCGAAGAATCTCAAACTTGATGTTTTTCTTTGGCTCGATTGAAGATGAATAACACAAGTAGCCCGTAAGTTCTTGATAATCAACCCTTTTTCTTTCTCTTATTTTTCTTGTTTTGCTCACATATCCAATAACATTTTCTGCTGGATGATTTCTTCGGATTAGAGATGAAGAACCTCGATTCAAATCAGCTTCCATTGTTTTGGTTGGTTCATCATTTGAAGTAACTGAAAGTTCTTTAGTTCGTGCAGTTACTTCCTCAGTAGTAACTAACAGCAAATCAGTTTTTGCAATTACTTCCTTAGTAGTAACTAACTGCAAATCTGGGCATTTTCTTGTTTTTCCTTCACTACACTTTTATGCTTGTACTTGACTCTTTCTAATCCAAGCTTGCTTCGATACTATGGAATGCTGCTAGATATTTAATAGAGAGTGTCTAGATTTTCGATTTTGACCCCTTTGAACCATCATTTGTAGTAACTGGTAACATCTTGGCCTTATATGTCCAATGACTCTACAAAAATGACATGTGGGTATAAATCTTCGATTCTTTCTCGATGTTTCTTCTTCTCAGACAGATCTGGATATGTCATTTTTTTCTCATTCACTTTAGAACACTTAGCCTTATAGCCAATGCCTTGAAGATCCCCTTTAACTTTGCTAATTTCAACAACTTTTCTAGCTTTTCAGTACCTCTATTTAACATTCTCAATCTATTTTCGGTACTTACTAATTTCATTCTAGCTTTACCAAGCTCATTTGATGTCAACATCAAATTCTTTTCTAAATCTTATATGGTGTTCTTCATGAAAAGATTCTCTTCCTTCAATCTTTCATTCTTTCTATGCATTTTCATCCATTTTTCATACATAGCTTTGTAATCCTCGTAAATATTCCCTTTTTTTATCATCTAGGCCACTATTGTCACTGTCATAATCTGATATTGGATCTTGAGTTGGATTGTTTTTGAAATTTTCAAAATTTTCCTCTTTTTGACCTTCAGCTACTTCCTTCTTAGTTACTGTTAAGCAAGTAACTGGACTTTTGCTATGTAAGGCAACCAACGCAGCACCATTCGCTATTTCTTCTTCGCTACCATATTCACTCTCGGAATCATTTTTACTCCAGGTGCTTGTGAAGGACTTTCCTTTTTCTTATTCACAGTATTGGCACATTCGGGTTGAATGTGTCCGAACCCTTAACATTCATGACATTGAATTCTCCTTGCCTTCTGTTTACCCTTTTGTGTCTTGACTTGTTGTCTTGAATTGATACTCGATGAACTTCTGCCATATTGTCTAAAGTCAGATCTGTCCTTCTTCGCTCTTTTCAGCCATTTACCGAAATTTTGTGTGAGTAGAACCAAGTCTTCGTTTTCATCTTATTCATCTTTCGCATCATTCACACTTTCCAATTTCCACCTGTAGTGCCTCTCTTGTAGCCATGTTCGCGAAACTAGTATCTGCACCAACTTGCTACCAAGTTCTAAATTGGTGACCTTGCTCTAATACCAATTGAAAAATTGAAGGGAGTTAATTGTTTTCGCAAACTTTCCAAAAATTTCTTTGACACCAACAAAATAAAAACAAACAAAATCGAAATAATAAAAACATCAGAAATTTGGTAACACAGTTCGACACACCTTGCCTACATCTGCGGAGCCCTCACCCAGCTTAATAACTTTCACTGAAGTACAATAGATTTACCCAAGGCTTTACTGAGCTAACTCACTCAACCCTTGACACTATCTCTCAACCTCACTTCCCGTGAAAGAGTTTCATATCCAATAGTACGATCGCCTCGTACTAACCTTAACAGAGGATTTTCTCAATCAATATTTTAACAAAAGAATAATGAACAAATAACTCAAGTGATCAATAAACTAAGAACAAAATAATAATACACTTGAGATAAAAAGGAACAACTCCCCAATTAATTCAGCTTCTTTAAAGATAAATCCAAAAGTTGTTCGCCCAATATACTACCGTAGAAATCTTCACACATTACTTCACCAGAAGATGAATTAACTGCCAAATCTGAAGTCACACAGGAGAGCCGCAGGTATCCAATAGAGTAAACATCTCCCACTTAATTCACATCATCCATACTAGCTAGAAACTGCCCAATGTCATAAATGCAGATAGTGGACCACACTAATTTCACTTTGCCTGGAGGTTGCAAAAAAGGCTTTGACTCTACTTTATCTTCAACGTCAAATCCTTAGAGCCCATCCATTCTTAATCTCTACTTGATGTGACGGAAGCCACCTTTAAATAATACTCACACATACTTCACTTCAACACCCACTGCATATTTAATTTGTCTCACAACAAATACGATTACCACAATGTGTTTTTGATCAATCAACAATTAACGTACACATTCTCGCAATCGTTATCCAATCCTAATATGAGATATCCTTCAACAACTAATTGATGCACGCACACAAAACACACAAGATATGAGAGTCCCACTTCAACCAAGAGTCTCACGTCAACTAGAAGATTATCCATATACCTTTTGAATTCAAGTTATTATCCAATTAATATCTTATATGTCTAATTAATAAATAATGCCAAAACTAAATAAAAGATATATAACATATATCCTAACAATATAAACTTCCTCAATAAGCTCTCCATGAAGAATGCATTGTTGGCGTTAGCTAAACTAAAATCCAACCATTAATTTTAGCTAAAGCCAATAATGTTTTAATTGTAACAAGTTTAGCCATAAGAGAGAAAGCATCAAAGTAGTCAATCCCTTCTTGTTGTGAATAAACCTTAGCAACTAATCTTGCTTTAAACCTTTCAATTGACCCATCAACTTTATATTTAATCCTATAAACCCACTTACAGCCTACTACATTCTTACCAGGTGCCAAAGAAAAAATTGTCTATGTACCATTACCTTCCAAAGCTTTCAAGTCTGATAGCTTCCTGCCAATTTGATAGTTGACTAGCTTATGAAAAGTTTAAGGGCTCAACATGAGTTGAGAATGTTACAACAAAACTTTTATAACTTGAACTTAACTTTGAATAATCTAAGATTTTGGATAGAGGATGAATTGTAGAGCAACTAATATCTACAACATCAGCAGTATAACAATGATATTTTGATAGGTAGGAAGGCCTTTTAATTACTTTAGATACCTTTGATGAACAGTCACCACTAGCCTTTGACGAGCAATCATCACCAGTAGGAAGAGAAACATCAAAACCAAAATAGTTGTCATAAACACCAACATTCTACAATTCTGATACTTAATCCTTATAGGGAAAATATGATTAATGAAATACAACATCTCGACTAAAGAGGTTGTATTTGTATTCAAATCAAACAACTTATAACCTTTATATCCTACTGGATAGCTAAGAAAAACTGAAAAAGTTGCTCTAGGTGCAAACTTGTGTCTTGACTGAGATGTGGATGCATAATAAAGACATCTAAAGATTCTAAGATGATTGTATAATGGTTTCTTCTTAAACAAAACTTCAAATGGCATCTTATTTTTTAAAACAAGTGAAGGAGTTCTATTGATAAGATACACTGCAGTAAGTATGCAATCATTGTACTATGCTATTGTTTTCTCTCAACAACTGAACTTTATTGAGGTGTATTGACACAAGAATGAAAGGATTGTATTCCTTGTTTTGCAAACAAATCAGTAAATGCTAATTTTGGTGCATTATCTTATCTAACAGACTAGATTTTCACCCCGTGTTGATTCAAAACAAAGAAAAAAATTCAAAAAACATCTTACCAACTTCATATTTATTATGAAAAAGATATATCCATACAAATCTTGATGCATCATCAACTATAGTGAGAAAGTATCTATAGCCTTCAACAATAAAAGTCTGGAAAGGCCCTTAAATATCGTAATAGATCAACTAAATTAGTTTATCACACATACTATTTCTAAAGACAAAAGGAAATCTCTTTTGCTTTACTAAATGAAATATTGAGCAATGCTCTGAAATGCCATATATTAGACCAAGTTAGAGAAACTTTATTTCCTGTCTTGAAAATAGTAGTAGCAGCCTCCATATAACAACTTGCACTTTCATATATGTATGAATTCTTCTTTCTTTTACCCATCCCAATCGTCTTCCCCTACATGAGGTCCTGGATAAGACAAAGATTGGTTGAAAAGATAACTGAGACTGGTCTTATAATAGCCAATCTACTGACTAAAATCATATTATATTTAAAATTGGGAACAAAAAGAGTGTCAGCCATCTTTAAACCACCACTTAATCTTACTGTGCCAACTCTTATAACTTATCACCATTTGGTAATGTGATGAACGAATTATCTATTTGTCTTAATTCAACAAACTTCTTTAATGAGCAACTTACATGATGTGTCGCATCAGTGTCAATAATCCAAGTATTGAAATTAACAAAATCATATTTTGAGATGGATGAGGAAATGATACTGCCGAAATTGCAAACTATCTCCTTAGACTTTGATTCCTCCGAGACTTGTGTTGAACTTTGAATGTAATTACCAAGAAAAGCTATTAATTATTGACATTAAGCTAACGTCAGCTTGTTCAAAGGTTCATCGTGAACTGCAAAATATTCAGTTACTGTAGAAACTTAATTAGCATATCCAGTAGTCTGTGCAGATTTACTCCTAGGCTTATAACTGAGTGGATATCCATGCAATTTGAAACATTGTTCAATTGTATGCCCTTAGATGCCAAAATGAGATCAAATAGGCCTACTTTTCTTACTTTTTGCATTTTGATTCCTAGTGACAACAGCCACATTATGATCATGATTTTGACCTACACCAATATTTGCAAATGCTACAACATTATGCTCTTTTAATCCTTGAATAAGACTTTAATTAATAGATCTTTGACTCTCTTCTTGAGTCATCAGAGAGAAAACCTTTGAAAATGAAGGCAAAGGTTGATCAACAAAATTTGTACTCAAGACTATGCAAATGACTGATTAAGCCCCATCAAAAGTTGCATTGTTTGCTCTTGTTATTGGAATTCAATCCACACCTTAATCTAACCACAACGACAATTAGGAATAGACTAATATTGCTTAAGCTCATCCCACAAAATTTTTAGTTTGGTATAGTATGTGGACACATCAAAACTTCCTTGATTCAAAGCAATTAGGTATTTCTTGATCTGAAGAATACGTAGAGCATTACTCATATGAAATCTTTCTTTTGGATTTGACAAAACTTCAAAAGCATCATCCATAGACAACAAGTTATCAATTATATACTTTGACACAACGTTCAAGATCTATAAAATCACAATACTATTGCATCGATTCAAAGCAATAAACGATAGATCATTAGGTTGAGTCATTTGAATGGTTCCATTGATAAATCCTACCTTATTTGTTAATGTTAATTCTATCATCATAGCTTTGCTCCATGTGTAGGGTCTCAATCCTGAAGGACCGGACCCTAACCGGAAGACGAAATGAAAGACGGATAATAAAGAGGCGGAACGAACAAATCGAAGCAATTCAATTACGAATCGAAAGCAAATTGGATCAAAGCAAACAAATTGCTTATTGGAATTAAACGAATTCCGACATCCGGAAACAAACTCTTTAGAAAGCTTATAGCGTTGCGTTGGAAACCTTAAACTTAATCTATCCGATTCAGTGCAAATTTTTCTTTTTCTGATTTTTCATTCCTTCTCTTCTTATTCATCTTTATTCAAAGCTCATACTAATCAAAACAATATCATTTCCCTTTTTGG
>JANZLD010534215.1:0-14466 GCA_026413575.1 Erythroxylum carthagenense
ATCTTAAGTTTCAAAGGAGTTGCATTTAGAAAGACTAACTTCTGTAAGTGCCCCCCAATACATAACCCTTAGATTGCACTAACGAACTTTAAATGTACTTTATTGGCTCATGAGGCTAAAGGGGACAAATTGAATAAGAGAAAAGTGAATTTAAAAATGGGGAATTATTTTACTAATGTAACTCTAATACTATATAAATTTTACACTTAAAGAAACAATTAAGGAGGGAATTGGTTAATAGAAAAGAAATTGGATAGGAAAATTGTGAATAATCAACGACTTCTCAAATTCCTTGGGAATATAACTTATTTTCATCCACCTACATGTTCAGACCACTCTCCTATAGATATAATTGCTGAGATAGACAATAGTAGGATAAAAGTACCTTTTAAATTCATCAATTTTTTCACTAAGTTAGAGTACTTTAAAAATCTATAATTAAAGGGATGAAATAAAGACCAAGGGTTATAATTCTTTGTATTCTCAAAGAAGCTCTAGTCATTCAAAAATAAATTAAAAATACTCCACTCGGAGAATGTGTAAGATACTAAGGTTTGCATCAATAGAGCAAGGGAGGAGCTAATTCTAGGTAATGTTACCTTAAGAAATTGAACAATTATAACTTTATCCAAATACTCTTAAGTACTAAAGTGTCACCAATATCATCATCATCACTCGGTCCGAAATTTCGCAATGAAATGGAGTCTGGGAAGGTTCGATAGTACGCAGCCTTACCCCTACATAGTAGAGAGGTTGTTTCCAGTTCACCCACATGCAAATGAAACAATATAAGAATGATGTAGGTTACAGAGCAAAGTAAAAACTAACACGGAAAAATTCTATAGACCTAAAGTTACAATAAAAACATAAAATAAATAAAAATACAAGTAATGGGGAATACCTGACGGAGTCCAGATTTGTGAGACCTGATAGGCTACAAAGTCCATCCCTTCTTGTCTCTAAGTAAGTAAGGAGACCTTCCTCATAGACCCTGCCGGAATGACATCCTACTATCCCCCTGCACCTGTCCTCTGAAGCTAAGTCTAAAGCTCGTAAACTCTGACCAAAACTTACTTGAATAAAGGAGAGAGAGGAAGTTGGGTATAACTACTTACGTGCTAATCTGCGCATCGTGACACATCATCTCCTACTAATTGTTATACTGTTTTGGTTAATTTTAACGGTTAATCCTTTATCCTTATCTGATCATGCCAAACGTTTCTATTTCAAGCTACTACCTTATTAAGGGTCAACTCTGACATATCCTCCTTGATCACTTCCTGCCAGTTCTTGTAAGGCCTCCCTCTGATCCTCTTATATTCACTAAATGTTATTCCCTCACAGCTTCGTACTAGAGCATCTGAGGGCCTCCTCCGCACATGCCTATACCACTTAAGCCTAGTCTTTTTCAACTTGTTGACAAAGCTGGTTACTTGTAGTCTATCTCTCACAACCCAGTTCTGGACCTTATCTTTCCTGGTAATACACATCTACCGAAGCATACGTATTTCTGCTACCAACAACTGTCTTATACTCCTACGTTTGGTAGGTTAACACTCTGCCTCATATAACATGGTAGGATGAATCACCATTTTATAAAACTTTCTCTTGAGTTTTAAAGGAATCTTTCTGTCACATAAAACCCCTGATGCACTTCTCCATTTGGCCCATCCTGATCTAATACGATGTACTATATTGGCATCGATATTGCCATCACTCTGAATGATAGACCCGAGATATTTAAAACTCGTCCTCTGTGGTATGACGTCAGTACCAATTGCGACTGCCACCCCATGTACCATCTGGTTTTCCAAAAAGTTGCATTCTAAATACTTCGTTTTAGACCTGCTCATTTTAAAACCTTTTGATTCTGACGCATCTCTCTAGCATTCTAACTTAGCATTGACCCCCTCCTTGGTCTCATCCACTAGGACAATATCGTCCGCAAATAACATACACCAAGATACCTCTCCTTGAATATTTTGGTAATTTCATCTAACACTAATGTGAACAACAAAGGACTTAATGCAAATTCTTGGTGGAGACCAACATTGATAGAAAACACTTCCGTGTCATATCCTATCGTCCTTACGCTAGTCAATGCTCCTTCATACATATCCCTAATTACTTTAATATAGGCAATAGGAATGTCCTTGGCCTCCAAACACCTCCATAAGAGGTCTCTAAGAATCCTGTCACACGCCTTCTCCAAATCAATAAAAACTATATGCAAATCTCGTTTTTGTTCCTTGTAGCATTCCACGAGTCTACGGAGTAAATGTATTGCTTCTGTCTTGGACCTACCAGACATAAATCCAAATTGGTTGGCCGATACAGAGCAACTCCCTGGATTCTCTTTTAAATTACCTTCTCCCACAGCTTCATGGTATGACTTAATAGTTTGATGCCTCTATAGTTGTGACATTGTTGGATGTCCCCTTTGTCCTTGTATATGGGGATCAACCTACTTAATCTTCATTCAGCTGGCATTTTGGTTGACTCTAAAATCACATTGAAGAGTTGAACTAACCATTCAATACCAACAACTCCTAATCGTTTTCATACCTCTATAGGGATCTCGTCTAGCCTTACGACCCTTCCTCTCCCCATTCCTTTCAACACCTTTGTAATTTCACCCCTTAATCCTTACCCAAGCACACCTGTCATGAGCATGCGCTGTCACAGAGGGTTCTCCTAACTCTACGTTTCCTATTATCTCTTCGTTATATAGGCCATAAAAGTATCTTTGTATCTCCTCTTGATGTCTTGTGTCTCTGTGAGTACCTATCCTGCTTCATCACGTATACAACAAACTTGGTTGAAATCATTCATCCCACGTGCCCTATCTCGTGCTAGCTTGAAAATCTTTTGTGCTTCCCTTAACGTATCCAAGTCTATGTACATGGTCTCATATGCTTCCCCTCTAGCCACTGCGATAGTAATGATAGGAAGTAAATAGATGAAGTATAGTGATAGAAAAACTAAATTCTTTCATAATTTTTTTTTTGGGAAGGAAAAATACTAATAAGATATCCTCCTTAAAGAATAGTGAGAGGAAGACTACTAAAGGATAGGAGTAGATCAAGGAACTGGTACTTTTGCATTTTAAGAAGAAATTAAGGACTTCAGAAAGAAACCAAGGTTGTTTAAGTATGATGAAGGATTTTAGACTAGATGAAATCCTTCCATAAAAATGGGAGAAACTAATCAAGCCTTTGAAACATTATAAATTGCTTAGGTAATGAAACATAACTATAGTGTGTCTAATTCTTAAGGTTCTTAATGCCAACTTCATTAGCGAATTCAGGTGTACCTCTTATCTTAACATCCTTTATAAAATAATTTCTAAAATAATTACTTTAAGACTTAAGGATATGTTAAAGATGATCAGCAATCCATTATAGGGTGCTTTCTTATAAAAGAGAAGTATAGGGATAATTTGTTGATTATATAGGAAATATTTAAAAGCTAAAAGAGTAGAAAACCTTTGAGGAGTTGTGCTATGAAGTTGGAACTTAATAAAGCTTATGATTTTTTTCTTCATAGATTTGTACTGGATTTAATAATATCCTTTGCCTTTTCATGCTCTTTGTTTCCTAGATTGAGCAATGCATATCTTCTGTATTATTCGTATTAGTCAATAAGGAACTTACTACACCTTCTCGTATAGCAAAAGGCTTGAGTTAATGAGATCCTTTGTCTCTATACTTAATCACTTTGTATGTGTGAGTGTGAACAAGAATGTTATCAAAGAGAATAAAAGAGAGTGGCGATTTCATTTATCATTATCGTCGTAAAAAGCTAAAGTTATTTCACCTCACTTTTGTAAATGATATACTTCTAATGAGTGTGAAGATCCTAACTCAATTAAGTTACTTATAAAGATTGCAATGTTTTAGCAATATTTGAATATTATCTATAAACCTAAATAAAGAGCCCCCTTTTTATATATTATGTCTTATTGTTTCATGTTGATAATTTATTTGGAGTATTAGGTCTCAAACTTTAAAATTTTACCCTTTAAATGTTTAGGGGTTCCTATATCTAATGAGATTTTCCTATAATGATTTTCAGTCTCTATTTGACTTAATTGAAAGGAGAATGGATCATTGGAGTTTTGGATTCCTTGTATTTGCATGTATGCTCCAATTGCTAACAGCAGTACTAGAGAATCTCCTGGTTCATTAGTGAAATCTTCTATTCTTACCACTTAACCTAGTCAAGCATATTGAACAGTTGTTCAGGAACTTCATCTGGTAAGGGTGCTTAGATTAAAGTTCTACAACTAAACTTAAATGGAGGGATATATGGTTAACTAATGAAGAAGGGTGATAAAGATTAAATCTATAAGGGCGGAAAACAAAATGTTAATGGCTAATAGAACTTGGAAATTATTTAAGGATAATAAACTCGTTTAGGTTAAATGAATACGCATGCACAAACACTCAAACACAGATAATATATATATATATAAAGTTTTTAGAGCATTAATGAACAACCTATTTCTTATATATATAATAAGAGCTTTTAAAGCATTAATGAAAGACCTAGTTATTCTTGGTCCTTTAACCGATTTCCTAGGTTAAGGAATGCCTTAGATTAGGAGATGAACATTAGAATTGGTAATGGGAGGAAGGCTTGATTTTGGTTTGATAACTAGAATGACTTAGATCTTCTTTATAAGCTTAAAGGCATATATAATCGTAGGCTTCTGCTTCCTTACTTAGAAAAAGTAGCAGAGGTTGTCATATAAAGGGAGTGGCAATGTAGATTTAGAGGATTTAACCAAATTATGGAATTAACCCAATTTATATAACAAATATGGAGCAATAAGATATATTAATTTGGAGAAGGCATAGTTCTGACATATTTACAAATAAATCCTACTTTGAGTTATTCAAAGTGTTAGTTGCACAAGTTTCTTAGAAGGACCTAGTATGGTTCAAAAATAACACTTTAAAGTCCTTATTTATGTTTTGGCTGGAAATTAAAAATAAACTTCAAACCTTAGATAGAGTGAAATGAATTGTCTTAAATAACTTATAAGGAAGTTTTGTAAATGTGTTCATAGGGCACATGAACAGCTTCTCCTTCATGTCACTATGCTTAGAGGTTTTAAGGCCAAAATGGGAACATATGTAGAGTGTTATATGTTGGTGTTAACTAAGCACAATGCCTGTCCTAAGTTGAAAGGGTTAGATGCATGCCTAAAGGTGCTGAAATTGCATTCAAGGTAACGTTGAATGAAGGGGTTTATACTTTATAGAAAGAGAGGAACATGAGATACTTTAATAAATAGAATGTAAGTCCTTAAGAATTATGCAAGAATATGTTTAATTAAATCAGGGAAAATTAATTATTAAAGGGATAGATAGGAATATGAGCCATAATATTGGGGAGAACTAGATAGCTAGTCAGTAGGAGAAAGTCTTGAATTCCATTAGGGGATGACAACATTCATATAAAGGATGTAACTAAGATAAATTAGATAGTAGCTATATGACTATTGCATTAGCTAGTGCTTCACCTTCTTTGTTTTAGCATGGTTCTAGGTGATCTTGTTTTGTCTACATATAATTCTTATGAACACTTGTTATTCTACTGACTTTTTAGTATAGTTCATTATTTTTCTATTCTTTCTAGAAAAATCTTATCACTGTTAAACATGACAATATTATTATTAGGTTAATATTTTCTTAAGTACTAAATGGTAAAATTAAGGTTAATTAGTAAGTTACTATGTTTCGCATGTTATTTAATTGTAAAAACATGTGCACTTTCTTCTAAGCCCAAAAAAATTATGTAGGCAAAATTTATATTATTTTTAATAAATATATAATATATAACTCTTCACATTGTTTTTTAGAAAAGAAAAGTTTTTTTAAAATTATGAGAAACCCTTGTTAGAAACTAAATGAGTTAATCATAAGATGTATAACATTTTCTTAAATGACTTCAAAGGAAGAAAATGAGAATCACCAAAAACAGTTATTTTAAACAAAGATATGAATACTATTTCATATCGACCGGAAGGTACTATACTAACCAAAAAAAGTCAATATCGAAAGTGTCTCTTGGTATCGCTATTCAAGATAACAATCGGTATAGTGAAGTTTGAAAATTACAAGGACTAAATACCAAAAAGACAAATTTAATAAATTGACATTGTGATTTTTTTGTGTGTGTTCTCAATTGGTTTTTTTTACTCCTGAATTACATTTGTGATTATGAATGGTTGGAACTTAGAATTGAATTGTGAATTGCTTTTGTGATTTGTGAATGATTAGATTGAAATTGAATGAAACGCACAGGTTTTGTTTTATCTGGTTTGGTGGTTTGGTTAAGTGGAACTTGTAAGGCCCCAAATTATGCCCTAGTTGAAACGTTACATGTTCATAAAAGTAAATGTGATAAGTGTTGAAATTGTGATATGATTGTGAATTATATATGTCTTGAATCTTGTTTTGATGTACCATGATGAGTAACTTGGAATTAATTGATACCATTAAAAAATTGATGTGTTAAAATGTACATTTGGTTGTCACGTGGCAAAATAAGTTAGTACATAAAAATTAGTATGACTAAGCCTATACATTGAATAACATTTGACAGCATTGGTTGAGTGACAATGGTCAAATAGAATTGTGACATTTAGTAGCTTAAATGGAGGAAAAGTGGCTCACTTTTATATGTGACATGTAGTTTGATTCATTAAAGGACATGTTCCCTTTCAAATTTATGACACCTAGCACTAAACAAGTACAGAATCACTCCAGCACATTTGATGTTTCTGTTGTTTTTTTCACTATCCTTTGCTCCTCTCCACTGAAACTCTCTCTTACTCTCACAAACTCCTAGATATCTCTTCAATTAGGATCATCATCACTTGACATCTTTGTAAGCTGCTGCATCAAAGAAGCTAGATCTTGTTATCTTTTATACTATCTTTTTGGTGCTAAGATTTGCACCTTGATCTGGGATGTGTGCTGGTTGCTCAGAAGGGCTAGATTGCTAGTGTTTTGGAGTTAAAATTTGAATTTAAATAGGTAAGGGAATTCTAAACTTGATAGCATGCATTAATACAAGTTATATGATGATTGAATTGGTATGGAACGTGTGTGATGATGATGATAAATGAGTGCTAGAAAAGTTATCCTTGTATGGCAAATTCTATTTTGGTTTTGATGTATGAAAGATAATAATTTGTCAGTTGCCTAACGAATGATTTTTTAATTAGATTGGACATGAATTTGATAAGGGATTGAAGCATGAATAAGGTAGAATTGAAGTGAAATTGATGGACTTTGGTGAAGGTGTATTGAATGGAGCATAAAGGAGTTAAAATAGGAAACAAATTGAAGGCCAAGAGAGAGAGAACCTTCAGTTCGCTCATTTCACGATCATAGGATTTAGAAGGCACCTTCTTATAGTTGTGGAAAATTCTTTGGAAGGAAAAAGGGTTGGTTTTGTACATTTGTTGAACTATATAAGGTTAAGGCACTTTTAAATGGTGTAATTGCACTTAATTAAAGTGTAAAATGAACCTAGTTTGATATGGAATTAGTTAATTAAAGGTTGAATAAGGTTTGGATTATTAATTGAAGTAATAACTTAAGGAGGTGTTGTTTGATAACAAAGTATCCAATTTTGGAACTTATAAGTTGTTAAAGGAATGAAGTTTACTTATGAATACTAATGTGATTTAAAGAACAAGAGTAATGTGTTAGTTGTGAATGTTTGTGAATTGGGAACTTGTGTGGATACATGAAATGTGTAATTACTTAATGTATTCATTGGTACATTATTGCAAATGTTTATGTTTATACGACATGTTAAGTTTGATCAAATGTGAATGAATATTTTAACTTTGAGAAAAATGGAATAAAGTCATATGTTATACACTACATCACTTACACGTGATTCTGAAATCCAAAATATTTTGTTTTTAAAATCACCAAGTCCTAGTCATGGGTAAATAGGCATACTTAGAAGGGTCTGTAGCTACTTCTATAACTAGATACTAAGATGTCTTTTGTAGACACTAAGGTTTCTTCTATATGTAGACACTACGATGCCTTTTGTAATAAGAACTTCGATGCCTTTTGATCTTAGACACTTTAGTGTCTTCTGTTATAGAGAGTTAAGTCTCTTCTATTTCGAAGATACCAACCATAGGTATCTTCTATTTTGGTTCAGTCCCGTTACCCTCTTCTATAAAAAGGACTAGTAGGCTAATTTGTTTTATGTTTTGATATATGTTCTGACCCGATACAAGATAAGTTATGATCTAATACAAGATAAGTTCTGATTTGATAAAAGATATATTCTGATTTGATATAAGTTCTATTCTGTTTTGACACAATTATATCCTATTTTGAGACTTGTACATTCTGTTTTGAAGTAATGATGTCTTGTTTTGATACTTATATGTTTTGTTCTGATGCAAGAATGTTATGTACTAATGAATTACATTATGTTCTAAGACAAATAATGTTTAGATTGCTCTTTAATATGAACAAGTAAAAATTACTTATGATATGATCTGATTTAGTGAAAGTGAATGCTAGGCGACTATTGAAAGTAGTCATCTATTTATATCTTGATTAGTTATTCCCCACTAAGGTATATGTTTAACAAGGTGGTTTTACCTCTGTTTAGATTCTGATAAGAAGATTTGAGACTGGGAAAAAGACAACCATAGTGGCCAATGAAGGACTTGATATGATTTTGGAAAATGTTACGTTTAAGTTTTAAGTTGTATTTCATTGTTTTGAGACATATTGTGTTTTGTATAAATGGTTTGTAATAACTATAATACATTATGGATGTTACATGTAAGGCATGCCTATGATGAGTACAATATGTACATGATCTTCTGTATATAACTTAGCAAAGTATGAATGTGAAGTTTTTAAACTTATTTTCAATGAATTTATAGAATATCTTGGTATGTTTTATGATTGTTTTGTGTGGCATCTATATATCCTCTCAGGGGGTATTCAGGTGTTACATTGTTTAGTATTAGAGCATAGTTTAGACAACTCTGGTTTAACCAATGCTTAAATATTGCTTGTACGTTAGTATAAGAGTTATGTTTGGCCTAATGCAGTTTGTCCCACGTTTTGGTTTTAGATTTAAGTATGTCACGTGGTTTGTTACATCCTATTTTGATTCCTCAGTGGAAATGAGATAACATTACCATGGATTTTGTCACTGAACTTCCTCTCACTCAAAGGAAACATGATGTTGTATGGGCAATTCTGGATAAGTTCACTAAGTCTGCCCACTTTTTGCCTGTTTGTCCTGATTATTCATTGGATAGGCTTGAAGATGTGTATATGAATGAGATAGTGAGGTTGCATGGGATACCATTGTCTATTATTTCTGATCGTGATCCTCAGTTTACTTCGATATTCTAGAAAAGTCTACAAAAGGCTGTGGGTACTCAAGTCAAGCTTAGTACCACTTTTCATCCCTAGAAAGATGGACAATTTGAACAAGTGATTCAAATATTGAAAGATATGCTTCGGGGTCGTGTGTTAGAATTTTTAGGAAGTTGGGATAACTATCTTGCTCTGATGGAGTTTACCTACAACAACAGTTATCAGCCTAGTATTAGCTTGGTGCCTTATGAAGCCCTATATGGTAGGAAGTGTGTAGACAAAATTGAAAAGAAATCAAAATTTCTATTACCTGGAGAGGTTGAACTTGGAATTGAAATGGTTGTTTAATTATTATGTTAAGAGTTTATAAATTGGTATAAAGTTATATTATTGGATTTGATATTAGAATTTCATGATGGTTACATATCTTATATTTATAAATTGATTAAGAACATACTTAAGTAAGATGAAATAAATGATAGCGATATATTTGGAAGTCATTAAAGTTAAGTTAATCAGTAGTGTGAGTACACATTTGATCATGTGGTTACTTTGGAGAATGATGTTACTGAGCACATATATAGTACATGCTTGGATATGGTACAGGGAGCAATCTATGACATATTCAATGCTCTTAAGTCCTAGATCCCACAGGTAAAATTTTGAGATGAATCAAAGTAGGGTAATGGAAGCATAGATTTATGTGAATATATTGAAATGGTGACTATTTAGGATAGGTAACTTTTGTGTGGTCATAGAATACTTCATTGTTACCCAAAATCATTTAAGGTCAAGGTATCATTAGCTTAAGATATTAGTTTGTGACTTTTCGAAGATAAGATGCAATGATCTTTATGGTACAAACCAAGGCATAAGAGTAAATGTACATGCCTATCGTTTCATCAAGTTTTAGTGTATAAAACATTTTAATTACGTGATATATGATGGTAATTGATCTTATTGAGATATTGTGAATGGTCGAAAAGCAGCGATGAACGTAGTTGACTAATAAGGATTTCGTGAACAGTACAGATCATTGAGGAAAGAAATTTTTTTATAAGAACTTTAACTTAATTGTATCATGTAAACCAAATGTTCCATTTTTATTAATGGATAAATATTGAAGGAATCAAAAGTAAATATTGGAGTCAAATAATTATAATACTCAGGCATAAGAAGCTACATGGGAAACTGAAGAGAACATAAGCCATAGCCCCCATCTGTTGAATCAGTTGCTTAAGAATTTCGAGGATGAATTTCTTTTAAGGGGTAGAGAAATTTAAGGACCCAAACTATACCCTAGTTGAAATGTTACATGTTCATGAACGTAAATGTGATAGATGTTGAAATTGTGATATGATTGTGAATTATATATGTCTTAAATCTTGGTTTGATGGACCATGATTAGTAACTTGAAATTAATTGATACCATTATAAAATTGATGTGTTAAAATGTACATTTGGACTAGGAAAATTGTTAAGTGGCAAGATAAGTTTATACATAAAAATTAGTATGAGTAAACCTATACATTGAATGACATTTAGCAGCATTGGTTGAGTGACAAATGGCCTTATAGAATTGTGACATTTGGTAGCTTAAATGGAGGACAAGTGGCTCACTTCTATGTGTGACATGTAGGTTGATTCATTGAAGGACATGTGCCCTTTCAAATTTATGACACCTAGCACTAAATAAATGTTGAATCACTCAAGCCCATTTGATGTTTCTGTTATGTTTTAACTATCCTTTGCTCCTCTCCACCGAAACTCTCTCTTACTCTCACAAACTCATAGATTTTTATTCAATTGGGATCATCATCACTTGAAATCTTTGCAAGATGTTGCATTAAGGAAGCTAGATTTTATTTTCTTTTATGATGTCTTTTTGGTGCTAAAATTTACACCTCGATATTGGATGTGTGTTGGTTGCTTGGTAGGATTAGATTAGCCAGTTCTTGCAGTTAAAATTTAAAGTTAAATAGGTAAGGGAATTTTAAATGTGATAGCATGTATCAATAAAAGTTCTATGATAATTGAATTGACATGGAATGTGTGTTATGATGATGATAAATGAGTGCTAGAAAAGTGATCCTTCTATAGTAAATTCTATTTTGGTTTTGATGTATGAAAGAAAATGATTTATGAGTTGCCCAATGAATGATTTTTGAATTGGATTGGAAATGAAATTGATAAGGGATTGAAGTATGAATAAGGTAGAATTGAAGTGAAATTGATGGACGTTGGTGAAGGTGTATTGAATGGAGCATGAAGGAGTTAAAAATGGAAACAAATTGAAGGTAATGAGAGAGTGAACCCCACAATCGTAGGATTTATATAACACCTTCCCACAATCTTGGAAAATGCTTTGGAAGGGGAAAAGGTTGGTTTTGTGCATTTTTTGGACTATATAAGGTTAAGACACTTTTTAATGGTGTAATTAGACTTGATTAAAGTGTAAACTGAAACTAATTTGATATGGAATTAGTTAATGAAAGGTTAAATAAGGTTTGGATTATTAGTTGAAGTAATAACTTAAGGAAGGTGTTATTTGATAACACAGTATCTAATTTTGGAACTTATAAGTTATTAAAGGAATGAAGTTTACTTATCAATAATGTGATTTAAAGAATAAGAGTAATGTGTTAGTTATGAATGTTTGTAAATTGGGAACTTGTGTGAATATATGTAATGTGTAATTACTAAATGTACTCATCGGTGCATTATTGCAAATGTTTATGTTTATAAGGCATGTTAAGTTTGATCAAATGTGAATGAATATGTTAAATTTGAGCAAAATGGAATAAAGTCATATGTTATGTACTACATCACTTTCATGTGATTCTGAAATCCAAAATTTTTTATTTTTAAAACTACCAAGTCCTAGTCGTGGGTAAATAGGCATGACTAGAAGGGTCTGCAACTACTTTTGTAACTAGACACTTCGGTGTCTTCTATATCTAGACACTTCGATGTCTTCTATACTAGACACTTCGGTGTCTTCTAATCTTAGACACTTTAGTGTCTTCTGTTTCAGAGACTTAAGTCTCTTCTGTTTCTGAGATACCAATCATAAGTATCTTCTATTCTGGTTCCATTACCCACTTCTATAAAAAGGACTAGCTGGCTAATCTTTTTGTGTTTTGATATATATTCTGATCTAATACAAGATAAGTTCCGATTTGATACATGATATATCCTGATTTGATACAAGTTCTGTTACGTTTTGACATAATTATATCTTATTCTAAGACTTGTACATTCTGTTCTAAAGTAATGATGTTCTGTTTTGATACTTATATGTTTTGTTCTTATGCAAGAATGTACTATACTGATGAATTACATTCTGCTATGAGACAAATAATGTTTATATTGCTCTTTAATATGAATAATTAATAATTGCTTATGATATGATCTGATTTAGTGAAAGTGAATGCTAAACGATTGTTGACTGCAATCACAAATTTATATCTTATGTAGTTTTTCCCCACTAAGCTATATGCTTAGTACAGTGGTTTTACCTATGTATAAGTTCTGATAAGAAAATTTGAGACAAAGACAAAGACAAGCACAGTGGCCAATGAAGGACTTAATATGATTTTGGAAAATGTTATGTTTAAGTTTTAAGTTGTATTTCAATATGTTGAGACATATTGTATTTTGTATAAATGGTTTGTAATAACTATAATACATGATGGATTTTACACGTAAGACATTTATATGATGAGTACAATATGTACATGATATTCTATATCATAACTTAGCAAAGTATGAATTTGATGTATGTATACTTATTTTCAATGAATTTTTGGAATATCTTGGTATATTTTAGGATTGTTTTGTGTGGCATCTGTATATCCTCTCAGGGGATTTTTGGGTGTTAAATAACTTATCTTAAGTATTCTAATGAAGGCTTGCATAACTTGAAAGTTGAAAGTTTCAACTTAAAATTGAGAATCTAAAGTAAACTTGTTAGTATTTAAGTAAATAATTAATTGATGTAATATTTTGTTACGGAATTGTTATTCTTAAAATTAGTATAATAGTATTGGGTATTAATTTATCAGATAATATGTTGTGATATTGATATTTAATGTTGAATTGTATCAATAAAATAATTTTGAATAATCTTAAGTTATATTCATAATAACTAAATAAACTAAGTTATCCTATTTAGTTAATGAAATAGTATAAATTCCAATGCATAAAAGCATTTAAAGAACAAATTATTTCTTGTTTCAATCTCGACAACATTAGGGATTACCATTTTTAGCAGTGTTGACTTTATCATTTCTACTTAACATGTTATTCACTACTAGCTAAGCAATGAAAGTTATTCTTGGAATATATTTCTTGAACCAAATAAATCTATAACATATTACTTTGGAGTTCTGTTATAGGAATATTTCTAAAGCTTTTATTTTATTTTTTCCTAAAGTAGTTTCAAACCATATATTCTTGTCATTCAACTTCTAATTTAGTCTATAGTTAGGAATGATCACCTTGATTTTATTAAAACCTCTAAATCTAATGATATGATATGATAACTCATTTATATATTTATGTATAGAAGTTAATTACTCAATTTTCTCTAGATATATAAAGGAAAAATTCAAAGCATCTTAGTGTAGTACAATCTTACACATAAATACAAAAAGAGTCTTATATGTTGGATCATTAGATTCTGTTGTACAGTATAATCTTGGTGAATTATGTTGAATGAAATTGAATTATGTATGACGTGATCATATAAAATGAATTATATTATATAAGATAGATATGCGTATTATGTAATTATGTATGTTGAATACTTAAAATGTTGGTTTTTTACTTATTGTTGAATTATGTTGGAGAAAATTGAATTGTGTTGGATGAAATTAAATTGTGTATGATGTAATCATACAAAATGAGTTATATTAGATAAGATGGACATGCGTATTGTGTAATTGTGTTTGTTGAATACTTGATGTAACACCCAAATACCCCATGGGAGGATACATAGATGCCACCCAAGACAGAACAAACAAAATCAAACATTACACATATGCATTGTTTTAAAATCTAAGTTTAACACACATATAATACA
>JANZLD010534954.1:0-14462 GCA_026413575.1 Erythroxylum carthagenense
TGTAATGTTTGATTTTGTTTGTTCTGTCTTGGGTGGCATCCATGTATCCTCCCAGGGGGTATTTGGGTGTTACATTAGTTACACTAGATAATAAAAAGATAGTAAGTATTGTTAATTCTAGTCCTTATGAGATTAACCTGTACTCGTTAGTGCTAGCTTTAATTACACAAAGCGCTTATGATTAAAACTACAACATTAGTCAAGTATGGCTTAATTTTAACAACAAATTAGAGAAACATCAATGTGTAGTGGTTGGGACCAACATTGATTCATATAACATGATTTTATAATATTTCATTCCATTAATATTACCAACTATATGAATTATACCATTAGGTTCTTATTACAAAGAGATATCAACTTCTTATATCCAGGTTAGGTGATGGTGGTATCTTTCTTCTTTTTTTAGCGTCAATACACATATACTATAGTGTTTAAGGTGCCTTATTCTTAACATTGTTTCTATTGAGAATATTTCTAGAATGGAGCTACCATGTTGAAGGCGAAACCATATTTCAACCTATCTTTGTGTCAAAAAGAAGGGTTTTGTTTGGTGGTATATATTTGGCTTTTACTCCTGTGCTTTGTAATTTGTCTTAAGCTTTTATTCCCGTGCTTTGTAATTTGTCTTAATATAATAAACCCTAATTATCATCAACCCATTGCCTTTGATATGCTTCAATATAATAAAATCCAATGACCCCAAAGTCTTTAATATGCTTCAACACTATTGTCATTGATTCACTGTCATCATCCTCAGGATAATATATATATGCAAATATTACAAGTTGGGACCATAGGTTAAGATCAAAAGCATCAAGATATATAATAGACGACGACACCACCAACATAAAATGCTAAAGAATATATCAAATAATACACTAATAAAATAGAAGAGTAATGAGATGGGACCAGTGAACAAGACAACGCGATAGGATGAGACGAGAGAAGAGCAAGAAAGAGACAAGATGAGAGATGAGAACAACCAAGAAGAAAATGATACGAGGTGAGAGAGAGACGAGGAATAATGTTTGTGATTTATGTTTGGAAAAATTAGAGATTTGATTTTAATTTCCCCAAATTTATGGGCCCCGTATACCAACTATGACGCCCAATTGGCAATGAGACCTATACAAAATTTTAAAAATCAAGGATAAAAAATTAGACGAAGACTTTTGTGTTATGTTAAAATAGGGGTTATATTAAATGTTGAAGTTTAATTTTAACATTTCAAAATGTTAAAGTTTAAATTAAACATTAGTGAAAACCTAACATTCAATTTAACTCTTTTACTTTTAAATATTCTCTTTTTAAATACTTAAATTCTTCTTAAATACTCGTACCTAATTAGCTTACAATTTCTCGTAATTTGGTCACGTGCGCAAATCTTGGTAACTTTTATACCTAACACCTTAATGTAAAAAAGAAATGGTCATCTAAATTAAAATATGCCTTTTTACACCAATACAAAACTTCTCCAATTTGAATAATTTTTGCATTAACATTTAATCTTCTAAAGCTTCAAATCGTCATAATATATCATAGAGCTTTTGTTAATTTGATCGAAGATATTAGAAATTGTCCAATCTAATTAGCACATACGATAATTTTATAATCATTCAAGTATAAGTTAAATAAATTATAAAGAATGAATAATAACTCACAAATTGCAGAATGTCAAACGACTTGCTAAGTAAGGATTTACTCCTCCAAAACCCTCCAAGAGACTTAACGATGCCCTTTTAAGCAGGACAACCGTCTTCATGGTGAACCAAAAGATATGTACTTTTAAATTTCAAAAATAGGAAAAAAAAAAAAAAGCGAATGTTTGATTTGGGCAAAGCCACAGGGCCGTGTGAAGTGAGAGCCGAAAGCATATTGTCTCAGATTAGCTAATTTATAGCAACTCGTCGAGCCCATCCAGCCCACAGCTCTTTATGTTGATACAGAATATTGGAATCTTAAGTTATCTGCTCCTCCTAACACGAGAGCTTCCGGGTCAAATAGCTATGAAATACTTAAAACTTGCCAAGCCGATTGATTAACACTTGCACATATTGAACATGATTGATGGATTGGCAACTAAAAGATCTTCTTGATTTTACATTGGAAAAATGAAGGACGCTCAAACTTGGCGATCTCACCATGTTGTCTTTTAATGGCTGTAAAATAAGAATGTAAAGATTGCGAGTGAATGGTTAAACATTAAACTATTTGCAAGAACAGTTTTAAAAGTTATGATAAATTAACAAAAGTGGGCATTGTAATATAAAAGCATTCAGAAGACATTCGTTTAAGCTATATCAATCCATCTATTTATCTATATATATCCAGCAAACTCACAAGATTAGGGATTATCTACCATTACCAATTGCTCTGGTCTTGAGTGAATAGGTTCACGGTTTAACGAGATATGCTATATGCCTGTGCATTAATTCTACTCGTCATTGATAATTAAAAGATCGTATGTCTTCTCTATCTCTCTTCTACGGCGGCATGAAGAATCAAAAGAGTTTAATATAAATAAATAAATTGCCAAATACGTGAGGACAAATCGATCATGCTGTGTCATTGCATGTAATCGATGGTTTGCTCAAGTAGCTCTAACTTGTCCTCTACGTATTTGCTTAAACAAATGTCTTGATGCTTACTTTGGGTAATGACTTTCAATGTGTTGAGTCAATCTCCACTGAAGATGATCTCAAGAAAAATAATAATTATATACCGATCCATGTCCTTTGATCTCGTCGCATCGCACCTCGTGGAAGACAAAAGTTTTCTTAGACTTTCCGGTTATGGATGAATATAAACACACATTCTTTGTCTAGCCGCCCAATCTTTCACCATCTCTCATATTAATTAATGATAATAGCTGGCCTGCAGTTTGACTTCACTGTTACTTGTTCAACAAGTATTAACTCAAGCTTTCTTTTGATTTGGATTTTTTAGTATAAAGAAAATAACCAAAATGAGAAAGAGTACAAAGGATTTGGAGAATGGAAATATGTCTCCTCATGCTAAGTTTTGTGGCGAATGTTGTTGTTGAACTATCAAAGGACATGGTCCAATGAGGCAAGTACTAGCTTACAATATCCCATGTTGGGTAGGCATTTCTGCTTGTTGGCTTAAGCTCCATTTGAGTTTGGGATTAACTTACTATTTTTGTCTGGTCCAATGAGGCAAGTGCTTGTCATTGCCTTATGGTAATATGTTATTCCCTTTTCTTGTTTCATTGTGCACATTCCCGATAAAACAAAACAAATCAAAGGTACACAAATTGAAGTTAACAACGGAGACCATATTGTAATACGTAACGGTACTATAGTTACGTATCTTGCATCGAACATGAAAGGGCAAGAAATGAAGAAATGTGGAAATACTTGATTTCAGTTTCCATAAGTTCAAATGAGCTTTCCGAAGCTGAAACAAGCGTGAATTTATAGCTGCCTTCTTAAGAACTCCTCTACAGGATACGAGTAAGATCCTTCTACAGTTTTCTCAAAACGTAAGCTCTCTTAACAGATTAGAAAATCCTTATGCTTACGATTGATTATATGAGCAATTGCAAAAGACCTTAACCTTTATATATAGCTTCCATATCAGGCTTCTCATAAGGCCAATATGAGTTCGGTCCATACTGATTGAAATCTATTTTTTACACGGACTTCGACTCATTGATGTAAATCATTTATTAGGTCACTTTATTATCTTTATCTGGATCGAATTGCGTAACTTAACCGATAGGCTTCTGAAGAACTGAAAAATGTAGTTAATAATTGTCCAACTTTATGAGAAAAGACAAAATTGTCTAACATTCTCCCATTTGGATAAGCATTAATTGTAGTTTTGACTCAAGTTTAAAAACTTGATTAAGCCATGCTACCGAATTAGTAGACTAAATTTTTTTAAAAAAATTGATCCAAAGATAATGAAAGTCCATCATTCCATTCTGTAAAGCTTTCAATACCGAAAAATATCAAATGCATACATCATATGCAACACAGATCTAATACAATTACGTATACCTAATACATATCATTAACATGAATGAGAAAATGAAGTGTGGCAAAATAGGATGATACCGTTATAATTTAAATTATATCATCTTCATTTGTAGGTCTGATTTCTCCAACTTTGTGCTAAACTGCTTATGCTAAAGTCTATTAGAGAAATTCTGTTTTCTCTCACATAATGCTAAACAGTATTAGAGAAAACTTGTTTTCTCTCACCAAATGTTAAACTACATTAGAGAAAATCTTTATATGCACAACTATATTAGAGAACCTTTATGGGATTAAGAACTTATATTCCCCTATGTCAAGTCAAACTCCATGGATACTTGTACTAAAATTGTATGTGTCTAAATGGCATAGTCATAAGGTTAATCTGTATATATGCCCAATGACCTTTAAATACTTAAGATCGACACAAATCTTAAGACTTTTATATGTATTATGGCAATATACCACTACAAGAAATGAAGGCATTACTGACACAAATTTGGCAACAGTTGACAAATAGTAGCAAAATTACAACGAAAATTGCATGTCATTGGAAAACTTGTCAGAAAAAAGTGTCATTTAGTGACGAAATGAAAATATGTCACTAAAGTAGGGAGGAAGTTGTGGTTTTTTGACGGAAAGTCTATAACTATCGAAAAATGTGTGTGAAAAATTTTGGGTCAGCGATGGACCGAGAACTGTCGGTGAATAAGGTGGGAGAAAATGGCAGCAAGTGGAAGAATTGACTTCACCGATAGTTTATTACGTTGCTAATAAATCATCAATAAATATTAAAGTAATATGCCACCATCATTTTGGCAATTGAATGTTAAAATGTTAATGAAAATGATGTCATTTGGTTTAACACCAAACGACGTCGTTTTGTTCTGGTTTAAAGCCACCCAGATAACCTCCCCCCGTCAGGTCTCCAACATCCGTAGCTTCTCCTTCCTCCCTCCCACATCTCTCCTCTCCTCCAATGACGACTGTGCCCCATTTTTAGTCAGATGTCAGTCGGTGTTGTGGTCGGCGGCGACAACTCCTCCTATTCTCCCACGATTGTTGTTTTTTCATGAGGTATGTGAGGTAGTTTTGTGTTTACATGCATGGGTGTTGTGTTCATTTGATTTGTTTGATATGTTTGAGTATTTTGTGAAGAATTAAGGTTTAAATTTTAGTGTTAGAAGGTTGTATAATGAAACTTTGTTGTGATGTTGCAAAGGTGGTTTGATGCATATTAGGTGTTTGTTGAAACGCCTAATACGAAATTGATGGTTAAAATCAATGATAAGAGATGGCTCTAACACTGTTTTTTAGATAAGTTAAAATCAACAGTAGGTAACATGATAAGAGCAAATCCGTTTTTTTAAAATTATCATACCCTTTTTCAAGGAGTAGGCGTTAACTTAAAATATAATTTTTTTAACTTAGGTACATTTAGTGATCAACTTGTGAATGTCATCTTTGGAATTGATTAGAATTATAACTTTGCTTTCAATTTGTATCTTTGACCAATCTATAAAGAATCATTGCCTCTCACCATCTCATAAAACATAACAAATTTGGCTTTGTATTCACATATGTGATCCCTTGGACCGGTATCTAATTACCACATATTATCAACATCATTTTCCTCTTACCTTCTTGTTAACAACAAAGTTGACTCTTTAACTTCTTGATTATCATCAATAAGATTAGCCTTTTCCTCAATACTACTAGTGGCAGTACAATATTATCTTTAATAATGGTTAATTTATGACAATTAAAACATTCAACTTTATCTCCTTTGTTATATTTTAATAACAGTCTTGTCCTTTTTGTCTTATTCTTCCATGTATTCTTTATGATTTTTGGTTTCTCTTTATTAATTGTGTTGTCTTTATTAACTCTTTTTTTTCCAAATAGGCCATAATAAGGTCATCTTCCTTTTCCACAACCTATAAGTTGATTCTTTCTTCCTTGATCATTCTTTAAAGTAGTCTTAAGTTTGAGAACTTGCTCAAATGACTCTTCTTATCTTCTCATGATCTTTTCTTCACATTCTTGTAAAGAATCATCTAGTTTTTTTAATTTTCATTTATTCTAGATTTTGTAACTCTTTAATGACACACTATATAATCAAATGTGAGAGTTAAATAACAAATAATTTTTGTAACACATGAACATCTTTTATGTTGTGTTTATATCTCTTTAATTGATTTATTTTTGCCTTCACTCTTGTACAATAATCCAAAATTAACTCAATTTCTGTTATCTTTAACACTTTAAAATTACTTATTAGTTTTTGAAGTCTCAGTTTCTTTACTTCAACAATACCTTGTAAAAAAAATTTTTAAAATGTTTCATGCTTACTTTGAACTAGTAGCACTGGCTACCTTCCTAAACATTGAATTATCCAAATATTGATGGATTAGAATGAGAGCTTACTAATCCTTCTTTCTTATCTTGGACAAAGCTTCTTTATCATTTTGAGATAAGATTGTTTCATTTTAAGGATTCTCATAGCTTTCTCTAAACCTTCCAAACATTTTTAGAGCTAAATAAAAATCTGCATAGATATAATTCTACTTTATGAGATGAGAAAATTGGAAGAAAATGAGTCCACTACTTGCCATACTTTATACTTCCCTCACAACACTCTTCTATACTTTAAGAAACATGGCTCTCATACCACTTTGTTAAGAAATGAGAGAATGGACAATGAAGAGTGAAAAGATCATAAATGGATTATAGTATTTACAGAAGTGTTCATCTTCTATTTGCAAAAATATCATAAATAAAAATATAAATGACTCACTAATAATATTATAAGATTTTAGTGGTTATAATAAGACTTTTGAATTAATTCACATTATTTCCAACACTAAATTATCATAAGAGTTCTATTCTAAAATTTCAAATTACTATTTTCAAAACCATGGCGGATAATATTATTGTAGGCTTAGACATTTCTTTTACGAATAATGTATATTTCTTCTTATGTTCTAAAGTGATTCTAGTTCCATTTTTTTCCACACTTGAAACTCAAAAATAGTACAACAATTTTCAAAACTCCTCCCTCTTACATGTACAAAGTATATGATCGTTTTCTAAGCCTCTACTAACACTTTTATCCATATGAAGATCCACCATTTTGGATCTAAGTAATTTCCAAAAATCACCAATCACACTCTAAATAATACATATGTAGATACTGAAAAGTAATACAATTATTCTAAATGTGTAGGACAACTATACTTTCAAAGAGAGGCAATTGGCATAGTATAGTTAGAAAACTCACTTGAAACACAAAAATACAAACTCTTTTAAAACTTATCCCCCGTACTTCCGTTAGGTACTGACTAAAACCAACTAATTTAGGATTTTTCATAATTAAAAATACTTCCAATCATATTCCTCTAATTTAAGATTTAAAAAAGGAATTTCAGTTACTTATGGAGACATAAAATTCTAATTGGGGAATCATGGCAATCAACGATCTCTATTTCCTTTTAGAAATGGGTTACAAAACATAACTTGCACTACACTCATTAGAGATGAAAACTAAAAAGCATAGTATTGTGCAGTTTATATATGTTAATATAAAGGCCTAACAACAATTTAAAAGTCTATAAAGTTGACAATTGTGCACTAAGTAAATCAGCTATATCTCTATCTATCTAATGAAAATAGTTAGAAAACTAAATGCTTTAAGGGGGTTCAATATGAAGTCCTAACATTATTGATTTGTCTTGACGAATTTAGTTGTTTTGCTTTTTTAATAGTTTAATTAATCAAGTCTTATTTCTTAGGTTATCCGTTAATTAAGGTTAATAAGCGTAATGACATATAGTTTGGAGACTTAAATTGAGCTGTGGTTACTGGTGAATCTTGAAGTGTAATTTTATTACAGGAATGACCCTTGTTTGAAAAGGGGGATGTCCATTTTATAGGGAAAATGTTGCCAAATTTTTAATAAGCTTCTCGTATATAGCTCATGACTTTGAATTATTATAATATTTAATGGCAATTGTTTTAATATATCCCGGTTTGTATAATGTGATCATTTTTGGGAATAGGTTGTAGGACATCAATTGTTTGCAATACTTCTATTTTCAAGGAGATTGAATAGAAGCTTTAGTAGGTATTAAAATGACATTCATATCCTTGTAACTATGGATTTGAAGAATGATTTCTGTCACATATTGGAAAATGACATTTGTATCAGTTTGTATATTTCTCATTCTAGGTCTATCATCGCCATCTTCCTTCATGTACTTCAGGAAGATCCTTTTACCGATTGGTTGAGGTTAGTGATTTTGTTTGTTACTACGTTTTCTTGAACTTACATTTATTTGGGTATTTCTGTACTTTTCATGTGCAAATGATTACACGTATGTCTTTTTAAAATTGTATATGTTAAAACAATTTATTAAAATAAGTATTCATATTGTTATGAATACTTATGAACTTTGAGACTAGTACATATTTAATATAGGAGTTTGAACAGTAATTATCTTCAAATATATATAATTACAAACATATATATTAGATGTTAAGTTTACAATTGTTTTAGATCCCAACCCATAAATCTTAACCCATAACTTGTGATCCATAGTAACCGTGAAGCTTATCGGTGAAAAAAAAACGAGGAGTGTATGGGTCACAACAAGAACTTGTTATCTTCATTCACATGTCTTATCTTTAGATGTTTTGAAATTTATTGTGAGACAATGATCCAATACTAACTATGGATTCAGTGTTTTAAATTAACAGTTGTCCAGAAATGAGTTTTCAGGATAGATCTTGGATATATAGATGAAAAAATGCTGATGGTTTCATTAATCCTGAATTTGTTGAGGGAGTGGAAGCTTTTATTCAATATGCATGTTCTCAACCTATATTTATGGATGGGGCAAAGATCAGATATCCATATAAAAAGTGCAAACATAAATGTTTCCTTACTATAGATGAAGTTAATAGGCATTTGCTGAGAAAAGGATTTTTTCCCTATTATTTTGGGTGGACATGACATAGGTAACCAGTCATTTCTACCACCTCTAAGGGTAATCAACTAGAATCGTCTGTCAACCTAAATGATTATAAAGGGGGGATTGAATTTACAACAAATTATATGGAAAAAACAGAAAATCTGTACATGCGAATGGTTTATGATAGGGTCGGTTATACCTTTGAGGAAAATAGGGAACACCCTGAAGAAGAACCTAACTCACAAGAAAAATAGTTTTTTGACTTTCTAAAGTCAGGTAACCGAGAATTGTGGTCAGATTGTGAAATAATGACCCAATTGTCTTCAATTCTCGAATATTGAACATAAATTTTAAAGGACATATTTTGGATCATAGTTTTGATAAAATTCTAGAATGGTATAATAAATCATTGCCTGCGGATCATACAATGGTTGATAATTTTTACAATATGAAGATACTTATTAGGGGTCTTGGTTTGCCCGTTGAAAAAATTGATTGTTTCAAATTGGGATGTATATTGTATTGGGGAGATGATAAGGACTTAGAAGAGTGCAAATTTTGTGACCAATCTAGGTTTAAGCCTAGAAAGTGTTCAATGAAATAGAAATTAGTACCATGGAAGCAGATGTATTATTTCCCACTGACTCTGAGACTTCAAAGAATTTATGCTTTGGATGTTACTATATCTCATATGAGATGGCATGCTGAACACAAACAAGAAGATGGTATAATGAGTCATCTATCAGATGCATTGGCATGGAAGCATTTCAATGAGACCCATCTTGATTTTGCAGTTGAATGTCAAAATGTTAGGTTGAGATTGTCGACCGATGGTTTCCAACCTTTTAGTCAATTCGGGCAGCAATATTCATCATGGTCAATCATAGTGACTCCTTATAATTTGCCTCCTTAGATGTGTATGAAAGAGACATATATGTTCTTGACAATGATTGTGCCAAGGCCTACAAATATGAAGCATAAAATTGATGTGTTCTTACAACCTTTGATATCTGAATTACAACATTTATAAGAATATGATGTTCAAACATATGATGTCTCTATGAAATAGAATTTTGTGTTGAGGAGGGCTTTGATATGGAACATTAGTGATTTTGTAGCATTTTCCATGTTATTTGGATGGAGCACAACTGAAAAATTGGCTTGTCTTTATTGTGGCAATGATTTTGATGCGTTTTATCTTCCAAGTGGGGGCAAAATGTGTTGGTTTGACAATCACATGAAATTTCTTCCTTCAGATTATCCATTTAGGCGTAATAAACAAAAGTTTATTAAGAATAGGGCGGTCAAAACACCTCCTCCTCTTATAAAAGTTGGTGAAGTGATTTTACAGGAGATTGAGGAATTAGGCTCGCTGAAAGTAACAGAATTTGAAGCCGATCAAGTAAATACAATCATTAGTCAAAACTTGGTTTGGAGAAAATGAAGCATATTTTGGGAGTTGCCATATTGGAAAACGAATTTGATACATCATAATCTAGATGTTATGCATATTGAGAAAAATATTTTTGACAACTTGTTCAATACTATTATGAATATTGAAGGAAGGATAAAAGTCAATGCAAAATCACGAGCTGATTTGCAACTTTTTTGTAGAAGGAATGAATTACATAAAGATCTTAACACCAGAAAATATCTGAAAGCATGTTACACTTTGGACAAAAAACAAAAGGAGCTTTTATGTGAATGGTTAAAAAGTCTGAAGAATCCAAATGGTTTTGTTTTGAACTTGGCTAGGTGTGTGAACCTGAGGAAGTACAAACTATTTGGAATGAAAAGTCATGATTGTCATGTGTTTATGCAAAAGCTTATTCCAATTGCATTTCAAGAGTTGCTACCAAATAACGTTTGGGTAGTAATAAAAGAATTAAGTATGTTTTTCAAAAGTTTAACATCATCTGAATTCAAGTTGGCAGACATGGAGAGACTCGAAAAGGAAATTCCAGTAATTCTATGCAAGTTAGAAGGGATTTTTCCTCTAAGCTTCTTTGACTGTATGGAGCATCTACCTATGCATTTAACACACGAGGCAAAACTAGCTGGACCAATTCAATATCGACGGATGTATTCATTTCAAAGGTAAGTGAAGAAACATTATTTCCATAACCATATTATTATGTTTTTACTAAAAAAATGTAATAATCATTTTGCCCAATATAGATATTTACATCACTTTTAAAAAATGTGAAAAACAAGGCCAGTGTTGAAGGATCGATATGTAATGCTTATTTAGTGGAGGAAGCTAGTACATTTTATGGACATTATTTTAAGCCGTATGTTCACACAAGAGAAAGAAAAGTTCCTTGTAATGACGATAGGGGAGGAATGACTGACGTTGATGGTAACTTGTCCATTTTCACATATCCTGGATGAACATATGGACGTCCAACAAAAAGAATGTTAACAGAGGAAGAAATTGATGCTGCATATAGTTACATTTTATTGAACTGTCAGGAGGTTCAACCTTTCATGCAGTAAGTTGAACATTGTGGTTTCTTCCTTTATATTTATGTGGTGTTCATTATTGAAATACATAATAATGTATTTAGAATGTATGGGGCATTGTTACGTGACATAATGTCAGACAACACACAGGATGATATAAATAAAGAAGTTGGAAAATATTTTCCTTGATGGTTCGAGAGATATGTAAGTTATTACTTACAATTATTCTAATAGTTCAATACCATATTTAAGTATTCCCATGACATTATACATTAATGGTATGATAATTTCTTTTATGTAGGCTGTAGAAAATCCAATAGAGAACAAGTTCATTAGTGATCTTTCAAAGAGACCTCTACGAACTGTTAAATTTTATCTGATGTCTTTCGTGAATGGATACAAATACTGTGCAGAATATTATGAGCATAGCATGACAACAATAAATAGTGGAGTTGCCATACAGGGAGAATTTATGGATTACTATGGTAAAATAATAGAAATACTTGAAGTTGAATACCCTACTTTGCCAATTAAGCAATGTGTGATATTTAAATATGACTAGTATGACCCGACTTCAAATGTTGGAACCAAATTGCATAGCTGATACAATCTAGTTGAAGTCAATCTAAGGAGAAGATTGAGGCAGTTTGAACCTTTTGTTTTGGCAATGCAAGCGAAACAAGTGTGTTATGTCCCTTTTCTAAGCTTACAAAGAGATAAGATAGATTGGTTAGCAGTTTGTATAGTTAAACCTAGAGGTATTTTCCAATCACATAAAAAAGGAGAGCAGAGAGTTGACACTGAAGCGTTTAAGGAAGATGCCACATTTATAAATGCATTTGTCACATATGACGATAATGAACCTTTAAATGATCCATCGAACAAATTTGTTAATGTTTCATTTGGAGAGGATGACGACGGTTAGAGATCTGAAGAGGAGCCTGAGTTTGATTCTTATTAATCCAAAGAAGAAGATGATTATACTTTACAATTAAGTTATGATAGTGATTAAATTGTGTCTGTAATTGAATTTTTTAATGAATGTGATAAATTATTTCCTTTTCACTATATTATGTAAAGAATTTCATTGCAAATCTTATTCAAGGAATGTCGACATAACGACTGGTTCAGGATGGTAGTAATTCCTTCTGCTAGGAGGAATGTGGCAAAATTGTTCCAACAGAAGGAATAAAATATGTAGGAAAAATCACCACTTCATACACTAAGGATCGTTCGTCTTCTATGGCCGATCTTCTACTTCAAGGTGTTTAGTATGATCTGGATAACATCTCTTTCCTTATTATGTACATCTCATTTCCTTTTTGATGAAATGATTATATATATTTGCATTTGATGGTCTATACTACATGTTTTAAGCTTCCTTAAATCTCGAAGATGACATGTATACCGATAGAGGCGAGAGCAATGACATTACAGTATGTACAAGATTAGGGAGATTAGTTCTTAAGCAAAATTTGTCAATTCCATAAACCTCATCTGGACATTCACGTATGCATTAATATCCATTATTGGTTCGTTTAACTATTTTCTAACATTACATTATGAAAGTTATATACTTATTGTGATTTAGGTAAATCAGTTCCCGCTAGTAGTTTATCTGAAGAGTTAGTCTTTCATACTAAGACCGGCGATGCATTCGGTGTATCCTCAACAAGTTTAGCTATAGTAGAAACATTGTTGCAAGATGATGTTCAAAAGCGTATACCTGAGGGAAGAAGTATCACTTTTTCAATTAGTGTGTTTGAACAGGCCAGGACACTTCTCGGGAATCCAAATATTGGGGACTCATTTACCTTTATCAAATCCCATGTCACAAGGAATCAAACAAAATAATTATATCATTTTAATTTATCGTTGCAATATAGTACATAAGTAACTAAACGTTGATATATTGTTGTATGTGTAAGAATTTTTCCTATGCCCTATTAAATGAGGGATGTTATTGTTTTTGTTCTACAATTGTTAATTGTCATTTTCGTCGTTTGTACTTGGAAATGACATTAAACAAATCACCTTATTTCCTTTTCCATATATTGTATCAAATATTGAATTCAAATTATTATATAAGTAGAAAATTCGATAAACAATGATTGTCAGGTTTGTCGTATGGGACCAAAGAGATAGCGTGAGGTTATATGGCCAAGATTTAAAGGCTTGATTGGTGGCACTTACTATGTAAGTGGATCTCCCAATAGCGCACCTCCTCCCCCTCCCAAACCTACAACTATAGATGAGGCAACACCTACTGCAAGACATACTACGTCATCTGTATTGTCAGAACCCGATCCGAAAACCAGATCCCAATCGGAAAACGAAAAGCGAAGGAAACAAAAGCGAATGGAAATAGAAATTTCGCATCGAAATTTCGAATTGGAAAACCAAGCATTCGATATAGCGAACAACGAATCGAATACAAAGATATCGGTAGCGAAACAAATACTTATCAGCGGAAGCAAATAGAATACAAATCGGGATGCGAATAATAAAACGAATAACAAAAGTAATTAATTGAACGGAAACATACAAATGGAGTAATTGAACTGAATCATATCCGACATCCGAGAACAATAACCAAAGAAAAATGATCGTGTTGGAAACCTAGACTACCCAAATCCGGTATAATTTTTTTTCTTCTTATTCTTGTCTTTACTCATTAATCAAATCTGATTTCCTTTTTCTTGGAAATTTTCCTCAATCAATCTCTCATAATATAACGAACTTTGTAACAATCATATAAATCGCTAATTCCATCTTTTTAAGCATCTAAATCTTATTTTTCTTCTTTTCTAATTTATTTTCTAACGACAATTCGGCAGCATAACGGCTGCCTTTGACCTAACGAAAAACCTGCAAGGTGTTCAAAAACACTTCTATAATCCCAAACACAGCTCAGAATCATCGGACTCTCCCATCCGAAATCCAAACGCCAACAAAACACACGTCTATACCTAATACTTCCATAATTCTCAATTAGTCAACACAACAATCTCATTATCTATATCCAAAA
>JANZLD010535164.1:0-14460 GCA_026413575.1 Erythroxylum carthagenense
TCACTCTATTTCACATTCACATTATTTCACATTCGATACACTTAATCAGTCATATTATGCATATGCAATGCACATGAGACTGACTTTTCATTTGTTATTTTGTTGTGACCGAGTGCCTAAACTGTCCCATGTGGGGCTCATTAATAACCGTCCCTTATTCATTTGGAGGATAAAGGGTTCATTAAACGTTGAGCCTGAGGCTCTGATTCACTTTAAAGCTCAAAGCTCATTTCTACTCGTTGAACTTTAAGCTCTGATCGGTGGCTACTCTGGTCACAATAGCCATTATATTTCATACACTTATGAAATGAAATGCATCAATCCCATTCACTCACTTTCACATGTCATCGGACAGTAGTCCGGCATTCAACAGTAGAGTTAAGAAACATATCTCATACATATGCAATGCACATTCAAAAGACATTTTTCATCAGACCGTGGTCCGGCACTTATCAATCATATAATGCACGCTCAAAACACATTTTTCAATCACATTAAATACATATAGTTCATCCAATTCACATTCAAGTAGCACTTCAATATCACAACTCTCCCAATACACAGTCATCGGACCTTCTGTCTGGAATCCACAATCAAATCACAGTCCATCACCATTTATATGAACATTCAGCAGTCAATCAATACAAATTCAAACAGAACACATAATGAAATGAGACCATCTCGGTCTACTCACAGTACGCTCCAGATTAGCATTTTCTTCGAAATTCTGGAAATGCCTGACTGTGGATTTTTAACCTACACAACCCATTTATGCAATACGTTGCATACTCATTAATAATTTTGCACATGATAAACATTCATTTATGCACATATGTGTATATGGAATATGTACGATGCATGTTCATGACAATCCTGATATCATTCCATAAATTTCTTCACAAACCATTCTCGTATCAAAACTCATTTATTCCTAGGTTTAAGCCACATAAAATCATTTAACTTGCAATTTATTGCTCATAGACATATTTCAATTTTTTTGAAACACATATTTCGGGTCTACTGTTCCCGATCAATGAGATCGTCAACATCAGATAACCTAGGTAACCTCTCTTTAATAAAAAAGTTTCCCTATGTCTTCAGAATCCATAGACACCAAAATTACTCAATTCGGATCTCTATAGGTCCGGATATTGCCAAAATACTGTCTAAAAAAAAAATAATCAATCGGTCCTCTCACTTTGATTTAATCCACCATTTTCAATTTAATCTCCAAAATTCACAAATTCCCATGGAGAGGTAGAGAAATGTCTTACAAATCCGAAGCCTAAAAAATCAAGTCAATCGAAGGTCGGATGAAACAGTTATAAGCAAAAGAGTGGAGAGGGGTCGGATTTGGGGAGGAAAAAGACAAAAAAAGTCAAAACGGCAGCGTCGTGAGTGCGATGCTGCGCGCTAGACGTGCACGCTCGCAATCGCGAGGCGAGCATCTGCACTCACCCTCGTGAAAGCGTCGCGATCACGACGGGCGCCAGGGCACAGTGCCTTGACATCCCTTTTTTTTCCACTAATTTTTCTCTCTTCTTCCACAATACATAACTTTTCACCCAAGTGTCCAAAATTGACAAATTAGGTATCAATGGAAAGATCACAGAAAGCCCCACAATTTTATAGACAAATTCCAACTATAAAGGAGTAAAAATGTCAATCAAAATTACTGCCCAAATAAGTGTCATCCTAAACAGTATTCTACTTTCTAAAAATCATAACTTCTTATCACATTGTCCAAAAATTCCATACTTTATATCAATAGAAAGATCAGAATACATTCTACAATTCTCATGAAGAACTTAAAAGCAATTTCAACCTCTAAATGGGTCAAAGTTTCAATCAAAGTTTCTACCCTGTTAAATATCACCTAAACCATACCCAAACTTCAAAAATTAATAACTTTCAATTCCTACATCCAAAAATGGCATATTATACATCATCAAAAAGCTAAGAAATTCCTCTATAACTTTCAATAAGGCAACTTGATCCAATTCAAACCATAACAGTCTAGAATTTGCCTCAAAGCACAATATTACAAAACCTACACTTTTGGACATTTTCACAAACAAAGCACATGAATCTATGGAATAACATCCCAAAGTCAACAGATCATAACTTTCAAGTTCAACATCGAATAATGTCATACTTTGTAGCGATAGAAAGCTAATAAGAAAAGCTACAACTTTAATGAAGACTCCTTTAGCAAAATCTACTTGAATCAACCCAGAAAAATTTCCAAAGTTTCAAATCACAAAAATGCAATTCTCGAGCTACTGTTCATCCCTATACCCTTTCCCACATTCAAGTCAAAATTTGGAACTCTTCAAGATAGAATTGAACATCAATTCCTTCACAAGAAATCTAGCCAAACATCTCTAGTTTAATTCAAGCCAAAAATCATCTCAATTGTACCATTATAGAAGAAGTTATGGCCAAATCATTGAAACCTACACAAATCAAATTTTCCGGATTATCATCTTAACTCTTCTCCTACCTCTTCCACACCTTTTCCTCACTCAAATACTACTCAATTCACTCATGAAAACAACCATAAACAAGTCAAAAACTCTACTTGAATATTAACCTACAACCTAGCATCAACATGCACTCAATCATCTTCCTTTTCATACACTCATCTAACATCATTAATTTCACTCCAAACCATCTCGAACTACATACAACACATGCTACATCATTCATCATCAATCAAACAAGACTTCATACCCATCTACCCTAAACATAATACCCATGCAATTAAGTTCACTTAACATCACAAAAATGCATTTAACTAACAATTCATGATATAAAACATAATTCTTACCTACTTAAGCTTCCAAATCTTCCAATCTTCCAAACTTGTCATAAAAAAAAGTCCTAACTTCCCCTACCATGTACGATCATCATCTTGAGGGGGTGAGGTTTAGGTTGGATTTTTAGTGAACCAAAAAAAGAGAAAGCAAGGTGAAAGGAGGAAGAAAAGATGAGCAAAATTCCAAAAGGAACAAAGAAGAAGAAAGTTACGAAGATGGTGGAGGACTTTTCACTTTACATCACCTTTCACCTCATAAAAGAAGAAGTATCGTGAAAGACCAAAAATAGAGGGGTGGGTTTTTAATAAAAGAGGAGCATGTTGGCATGTTAGGCAAGTGACAAGTGTCACTTGCCACATGTCACAATTTTAAGCTCTTTCCAACTAAATTTTCATTTCTACTCTAATTTCTCCCCAAATTTTCAATGGCTCAAATTAAGAAATCCTAAAATCATTAACGGTAAACAATCAGTCTGCCACTTGACATTTTTCCTAGTCCAGAAATTTCTCCGAAATTTTCAGAAAAATTTCTAAAATTCACTAAAAATTCTAAAACCTCAACAACCCTCTCCAACTCAATTTTTAAGCACATAAATCACATTTTCATAACAATCACATTTATTAACAATTATACCGGGAAATGTCATGAATGCATGTATAGTCATTTTTATGTGCAAAATTTACTATTCACGGGTATGTGTATGCATGAACATATCAAGGCGATTCTAAGCACTTATAAAACATTCAAAATTACTATTCTACCCTTCCCATCAGTGATGAGATGTTACATCATCAAATAACACTCTATGCTAACAAGCAATACCTCACATATGGAAATATAAAAGCCAATTAGGAGCATTCACTAGTTTGAATATGTTCCGTCAAACATTAACCTCTTAACACATCAAAACTCAAAAATTTTAGTTTAAGATTGTTCATATTAGTTCATATAATATAATCAATTGATTGATTATATTTTTTATAATATAATTATTTAAAAGTAGTCTTTATCTTACATATATTTGTTTCATTAATTGATATGCATGATAAAGTCGATAAGATAAATATACAATGTAAACAAATTATGATAATATCATAATTATGATATTTATATTATATTTATGTATTATCCCTAATTAATTCTTAGTCATTATTCTATTAAGATTAAATATTAATAGAGCATTTAGACTAGTACACGATATGTTTCTTCATTATGAAGGAAGTAGTTAATCTTATAAACTATAAGTATAAAGATCCTTAAATAAATGTATAAGTATTTGTTAAAGAACGTGTTTACAAAACTAACCTAATATGATAATTCCATTTAAAATTTTCATTTTGTGTTTATAAATATTCTCATTATAGTGATTATATAAGTGATTATTTGACTTGAGATCATCAAAATATTTCATACAAGAATTACTATATTTTCATACTATTCATGACCTATTCTTATAAAGCATAGCTCACTCGATAGTCATTGGATACAATATGAATTATATGGAGATAGTTGAGTGATCAATATAAGAATCACCACCCTAAAGTGATTAGAGAAAATGTTTCGTTATTTTCAATTAGTATTGATTCATAAAATCCTTGGCCTTGGTAGAATGATATTTTGAAAATATTTTTAATTATCATTAATAAAATCAATTACTAATGATAGAGGATAGACATTATTAAATTCAAATAAGATAGACTTTAGTTTTGTACTCTATATCTAATTAAAACATTTTTATGATGAAAGGATTGAATTAAAAGAAAAATTATGAACGAAAATGTTAGTAAAAACTATTCTAACATTTGTAATATTTAGAGTTATAATTTATATCTATTATTAACATATCTAAGAACCTAATAGGTTATAACCAAAGAACAATTAATGAGAGAAAAAGATAATATATCAAGTTAGACTAGATTGTAGAGTTTGAAAATTTTATGATTAAATATGAGATGTTTAACAAATAAAGAACAATTTAATACATTGGATCTTATTTAGGCCTAATTAGTATTTAACTACAATTAATTATAATTCCAATCAATGTTTAATTGAAATTAGAATTATATTTTAATTAAATTACGAAAGGTCTAAACTATAATATAAATAGGCGTAAGCTTTGAATAAGCTAAAACTTCTTGCTTAAACCTTTCTACATTACTTATAAAGCTTTCTTAACTTTTTTATGTAGATTTTATTAGAGGCTATGTGTGGCTTTATCAATTGTGATGAATCAATTTATAAATGATTTTAGGGAAATTGCAAGCATAAGGATCAACTTACATAATAAGGTATGATTTATGTTTATGTTTTATTGTGTTCATGTACTGATCATATTATAGAATCTAAATTGAACTTGGCTTCTAAAAAATCAAACAAAAAATTATTGTTCTTTTTCCACTACATGCAGGATCGATACACATTGATTCTCTAATAGTTCAAACTCTTACACTATAAAATCTATCATTTTCAAGCTAGGATAAGTACTCTAATATTTTAAAAGAAAATTCCTAAAATATCTAACAAAAACTTACAATCTCTTTCTTGATTAAAACATTAACTTAGAGCAATCGTATAAAGTCTAACATGATATCAATTTAGAGTAATCCTATAAAGTCTAACGTGATATCAATTTAATCATTTTTGTCTTATAAGAAAGTTACCGGCATTGACATAAATTCTTAAATCGTTCCAATCACTAGGAACTCATTAATATCAACTGGAAATAAAAATTGCACAAAATCAATTTGTGTAAACAGTTAATTTTATTTTGAATTACATTTTCATATTAATTTGATTTAGGCCTTGAATTTTATACCCTTTTACATTTTAGTTAAGTCATTTAAGCACCTTATTGTTAAATACAAACATTAAATTATTAGTGAAATACTATAAAAAAAATTGTTATTAAAGTACCAAAAAGGCTACTATTAGTTGAAAAATGGATTATAATTATGCGTTGAAAAATGGATTATAATTATGTCATCTTACATAAGATGAGTGTTAAACCTCATATTAGATTGAAAAGAAGCAGTGAAATGATATATAAATCTAATCAATTTTTTATTAATTATTTTAGACTTATGATTCTATAAATTTTTAAATATGATTGTTGTTAGGTTAACTTAAATTTAGAATATTATAAAGTGTATCAATGCAATTTTCATATATATAATATTTATCCTAAAATGAGTTAAACAAAAGATGGTGAGCTTATAACAGCCAAAAGCGACAAGGACTTAAGGTAACACAAATAGTAAGAATCAAGAATAATGCATAATTCCTAACAAATTTTCAATAGAAACAGTATAAGAATAACTTGTTTAAATTTAGAAAGGGGGGAAGATTCTTGATATAAATACATATTGTAGATTTAGACTTTCACTACAACGAGACAACCCTTTGGCTACTTTTTTTTAGCAACAAATTTAAAATCGTGACTAAAACTAAGCTTTTGTCAATGATTTGAGATAATCTTTGGTGACTTTTTTTAAAAAATCATCACTAAATGGCAAGCCTTAGCAACGATTCAATAACATCATCACCAAAAACTTAAGTGTTTGGTGACGCTTTCTTGAAATTGTAGCAAAAGGCTTACGCTTTATCGACAGTTTACTATTATCATCGCCAAAGAATAAGCCATTGGTGATGAATTTTATAACCGTCACAAAATGTATAACCTTTGGCAACGATTTTAAATTTTTTGGAAAATGCTTAAATAACCAAATTAACTCCCTTATTTATAATTATGAATTCACTAACTTACACTTTATCCTTTTTATGACTAAATATTATATTGACACAAAATTTAATATTATTAACAATAATTCTAAGCCTAAAAATAAATTTATCTAGTAATAATGTCATTATTTCAAAATTTTATGAAACTAAAAACTCAAAATTAATTAATATTACATAGATTTATACTTTTTATCTTTCTCTTTTAAATTATATGATTTGACAATTTTATATGATGTCAAAAAAATTTAAAATATTTTTAACATGAAGTTTGTAAACATGATAAAACATTTTAATGATAGCTTTAACAATTCCTATAGACAAAACAATAAATAAAAAGATAAAGATAAATGAATTTCACGCCTATTTCATTGAAGAGAAAAAAGATATAATTTTCTTTTTTATTTCAAGTGACATGAGACTTTGTAGAAAAGGTAAAAGAATTCCCTATATCTGGATTCCCAAAAAGGCTCGTTGTATGTTTAAAGGAATCAATTGAAACAAACAAAGAGCCTCCCTTAGCAGTTGGTTTATTGACACCCTCTTCTAATAACTTCTTGGCTTTAACTAAACCAGTAGAAGATACATTGAACAATTTCCCAGTTATAGTATGGAATAGTGAATTAGATGAACTGCACCATGCGTTTTATTTGAGGAACAAAAAATATAGAACAATCATCTTAATTTCTTGACAATCCTTGAAAAAAATTAAATCCTAAAAACTTAAAAAGCTAAATCAAACAACATAAGGAACCCCAAATTTGAACACATGCATACCGATTAAAAGACTCTATCATCAACACGCAAATAGGCACAAATATTACAATCGACAACTATTTCAAAACTACCAATTTGCCTAATCTTGTATGAACCATCAGGATGACATCACCCTCTCCATTTTCATCTATGTTCTCTTCAAGATTCGAGCAAGCTAACTTTTTAAAGTATTCTATAACCAATTTTAATACAATGATGCTTATCAATCAAGATAAAATTCACTACTTATCTTTGTGGTTGTGATCAATCCATGCATTAATTTTGAACATGGGTATAAATATAATACATTATTTCTGACTAAAAGCATCAGCGAGAGAAAACATCTTAAACCTATACTTATAACAAACAATAGAAACATTGGAAATAAGAAAAAACAATGAGGAAATGACTATGGAGATCTAGGATAATCATTCATGCATACAAATTTCCCACTTCCCTACAAAATTTTAACATCAAATTGCCTTGATCCCCATATCACTGTCATTATCATAAATGAGTTGTTATAGAAATCAATTTCTAAGGGGAATGAGGCCAATGTGGACAACATTTGCAATACCTTGGTACACATTTTGGTTATATCATAGGTCTTGGCTTTGGCCCTAAGCCAAAATTTTCAACCTCATCAAAATCCACATGCATTCAACAAATTCAAGAGGAAAACAAGATGCTTAAGGCTGAATTATAACATATTAAAAAAAAGTTAGCCAAGCATGATATAAGTACCTCAAAAAAATACTTAGCCAGGATTATAATAGCAGTGAAGATGAAAGTGAATGGTATTAATTACATCTCTTATACTTTTTTCTTTTAATTCATGTTTGTACTATAATTTAAATTTAATACTTTTTTCTAGGATTACAGAATTGAAGAAGATGCAATGGCTGATTGATTATGTCATGAATGGTAAAGTTATGTGATGCTTGTTTTAATAATGCAACATTGTTTCAATAATACAATATTTTAACTAAGCTTTTTGGATTATTATAGGTTCATCGACATGTAATTTTTTCGTAATCTTACCATTTATAATTTTATAAACTAGTCACTGTATTTATTATTTTATATATAGGACTTGCTGAAGTTGTAATTAAAATCTTGTATATGAAGAAATTTAATGATATTTTATTTTTCTATACAATTCTTCAAATTATCAAATTTTTGTACAATTTTTATAATAAATTAACAATAAAAATATATTGATACATTATATACAATAATATGGATTAAAATATAACAAATAATTTATTCCAAAATGGTATAATATTTAATCAAAACATAGATAAAAAATTTGACTACATTTTATAAAATGTAGCTATAGAATTTGTCTAAGTTTTTAAAAAGTAGTTAAAAACAAAAATGTAGATAAAAATTTTTGGTTTTTAGCTTTAAAAAATTAAGCGTGGCCAAACCAATGGGCGATGATTCCCCAAAACGTTGCTAATAGTTTCACTATGAAAATAAAACGTAGCAAAAAATTATTAGCAACAATTAGTATAAAACATCGCCTATAGCTTTTAGCTACAGAGATTAAGCAATGTTTTGGGGGATGAAACTAAATTGTTACCAATCACTATTAGCAACGATTTTTGTACCTTTAGCTATGATCTTTTTCATAACCAATAGTTAACTTTGCTATAGTGTTTGATAAAGATATTACACCTTAACAAAGACATTAATAATTTAAAAATAGAGAGCCTGACATCTCAAAGAATTAGATGCCAAAATCTTATATTAAAAAAGGGATAAAATTTAAACTAATTATTTTTATGTTTGTAATTTTATAAAGTTTGAATGACATTATTATTTAACTATTTATGTTATTTTGATAATTAATTGTAATTTTCAAGTTAAGATTTTATTATGACTCTCAAGTTTATCTAAATTTCTTGAAAATGTAAACTAAACTAATTGTTCTAATCTTAGAAGCGTCTTTTTTAATTAATATTTCTTTCTATTTTTTAACTTATCATATTGTTGAACTAGATTAAAGATAAACTTATCCTAAATTATTTGACAGAATAATTTTAAATAAAAGCATTATTTTGTCAAAAAAACTAAAAAATAATTAAATAACATACTTCCTTTTTTAGAAATTAAAATGAATATTATAACGTAGGTTGACTATCATTTCTCATATACCGAATACATCATAGTTTAGCCTAAATATGGTGAATCATCAATTGGGAAATTTTACTCTGGGTATAATCTGAAATGTTTCTAGGCATTTATGAGCTATACATGATGCTTTTTGTTCATTTCTTAAGGGATGGATGCGGTAGCTCTTGCAGAGCATGCTTATCTTTGTGGTGTTTTGAATTTCACCTCATCCCTGAGGTATAAACTTCTACCCTTCAAGGAGATTATTGTTCATGCTCTTTCTTATCTTGTATTATGCCTTTAATTAGGTGTAGGTTGATCTAATTATATCCCCCATTTAATCATCATCTGTGATGATGTGTGAAAATTTATCTTGTGTACATGTAGATGTTCCATCATTCTTTGGATAAGGGTTGTCCTAAATTTGTTTGGGGACATAGATTAGTCTGTAAAGATTCTAACATTACGCTTCTCTTAGATGCTAGAAACTACGTAAGCCAAAACTATTTTGAACATTATCTTGTCTTATTTGGTTGCAAGTTTGATTATATTACACCAGTGTATTGTATCCATCCAAAGTGTTTTTGGGGGCCTAATTCTACATTTCTACATGATCTAAAGCTACATCTCTGTAGAGAAATTAAATTTAAAGAAAATATGTTCAAGGGTCTCTATTTCCTTTCCACACAATACATACCTATTGGGGATGTATATGAATTTAGCTAGTTCGTCAATAGTAGAAAGTCTATGCTTAATAGCTAGCCAAAGGGTGTAAGAAACCCTAGGGAGAGCATATCCGTCCCATTCCAGGTGGAACAATCCCACTGTAGGAACATGTTGCCAGAATAAGTCTCTAAAGGACCTATTAGTGGGAGAACATGCAGCTGTATTTCTCCTAATAATAGAGTCCTATTTTGGGGCCAATGTGTGATTGATTAAAAATTGGATGATAGTAGAGTGGGCAGAGAGGTTCTCCATTAGTTTTTGTTCGAAAGAACTGAGTAAACTGTACCTTCCTCGTGAAAGATAACTTTAAGAGGCAATAGCTCCTACTTATGACTTAAAACTCCAAAGGAGGCCTAGTGATCTTTCTAGAAGCTGATAATCTTCCCATCTCCTACCTAGTAACGGATGATTTCTTGAATAGAGTTTCTAATTTTAAACAGGTTGAGGAAGATAATTGAGGCATTGTTAGGGAGTGGGAGGGTTTAGAATTATCTGCCTTTAATGTAATAACTATTAACCTAGTACACCTAAAGTATAGGCTTTCTTAGCTAGTAGTGTTCTATAGACTACCTTGATAGGTATAAATCCCAATCCCCCTGCCTTCTAGAGACACACTTCTTTCAAATTTACTTTAACTTTTGTTGCTCCTTATGGTCCCCCATTTTATAAGAAGAGTCTGAAAGCTTTCTCAAGCTGCTAAGTGATGGATCTTGAAATTTTTTAAATAGGATACCCAATATATTGAGAGGGAGCTTAGGATTGAGTAGATCAGCTGAATGCCATTTATGGATAAAGATTTGGAAGTTCAACTAAGTGATATCTCATAAACCTTTTATAAAATATGTTTGAACCTTAAGGGCCTTGATTTTCTTAAGAAAATAGGAATCGCTAGGTAGGTTAATGGTAGTTTTTGGATTTTAATGCTAGTAATGTTAGACAGTTATAAACTTATAGGGTATGTTTTCCTTGATATGTACATTCCACTTTTCTCAAAGTTAATTTGTAAGCTAGATAGTCTACTGAACCCTTGCCTTAAACCCTTGCAACTTTCTATTATGGTAGAGGGTATGCCATTTACTAGTATGTTGAAAGATACTTTGGTGATGCACTATTCAAACCATTTAGTGAAAACCTCAAAGACTAAAAAGCTCTCAATTTACTGACGATGAACTTCCAATATATAGAGTCATAAGCTTTTTGTAAGTCAATTTTTAGGGTACAATTTTTGCTATTATTCCTTCCATTATAACTTTTTAGTTGTTCCTAAACTAGGTGGATATTTTCGCTTCTTAGCTTACTTACAATATAAGCACCTTGCTACTAACCTATATGGTTAGGCAACACTAGCTTGAGTCTTTTAGCATGTATCCTTGCAATAATTTTGTAGACTATATTGCAACAAACAATAGGTCCATAATGCATGACAAATCTTTTTTATGTACCTTTGGGAATCAAGGTTATAAAGTTTTGTTGATTTCTTTTAACATCTTCACCTCTCTGAAAAATTCCTAGATAGCTTGCATAGTGGTTTCTCCAAATAGATCCCATGTTTTTTGAAAGAATAAAGCATTCATCCCATCAACATCGGGTGTTGTCTGTGGATTTAGGGGCTTGAGTCTTTTGTGTATTTCCTCCCTAGTAATAGGTTGTAACAGAATGTATTTCTCTTTTATAGACAGTTGGAACTTTAATATTTCCTTTATTAGTGTAATAGAGAAGGTAGCATTTGAAGAGGAACCTTGAGTGTTTAAATAGAATCCCACTATATCTTACATGATTTTGTTCTAGCTAGTTATTATGATAGTTGTAAATCATATTGTATTTTTTAGGTACAAGAGTGTGTTTTTGTATTTTCTTATATGGTAATCATGTGTTTAGGACTTATATTTATTTTCTTGCTAGTGTTTCTAGGTGTTTTATTTAATTGAATGTTACTTAAAACAAGAATTTAATCTTGATTGTATATTTCAAAGGTTGTTTAATACATTTGGAGATGAGTGGAGATGGGAAAAAGGGAAGGAATGATGAAGAAAAGGCTGGAGAAATATATTTGGCACGTGTATAAGGAAGTATTAGATTGGGAAGTCTCTGAAATGATCATGCCAGAGGATTGGAGTAGTGTTATGCACAATGGTGTATGGCCATTTACAATCATGTAATATTTTTTTTAGGTCATGAGATTTTTGTAATTTTGAAAATTTTGGGCTATTTTCAGAAAATAAATAAGGAAAAATCCTAGACAAACCCTAGAAGACTCAGCATTATATAAAGAAGAGAAAAAGAACATCACTTGACGACTGCAAAAACATAATAGGAGATCAAAAAACCAAAATTCCCAAGAGCAAAGCTACAGATTTTCCAACTCAAGGAAAAGAAGAAAAGACTTCTAGATTCAATTCTCTACTCTTTTCTTATTTCCTTATTGTTGTTAGATATTAACGATGATTAAAATTGGTTATATATAGCTACATATATGGATTGCTAAATTCCTTTTTAGGAATTATTCTTAAATTAATTATTAAAGCTTGTATTCTTAATTTAATGAATATGTTCGGGATGTTTATTATTTTATATACAATTTGAATTAAGAGATTAGATTGGATCATTTATGTTATGTTCCATTACAAGAGTTGGTACCTCAATAGACATATAAACATCAAATTAATAGGCAATTAAAGAGAGAATTTAATTGTTATTAGTTATCTATAGAAATGTTTTAGATCCATTTACATAGTTAAAAAGAGTTTTGATAGATTGATAGATTACAATTAAACTTTTATCTATTTTAATTATGATTAGTTGATTGGATCTCGAGAGAGGGTAATCATATTCATAGGAGATCTAGGATCAAGTATTATCCAATCAAGAAGATAAAGTGAAAACAAATAAGGATATAAGTAATTCATAATTTTCATTATTGATTAATCAATTAATTCATTATTTCCTAGTTCATTGTTTAGTTATTAATTCTTTGTTTTTAGTTTAATTATTAGTAATCCATCTTATTGCTTACCTTAAATAAAGTTTACTAAAATTATTGGGTAAATGCTATAGTTCTCATTGGATTATATTTTTTATACTATAAGATACGATTTGTATACTTGCAATTAAGAAGTTTTTCATTTAAAACTTCAATATATTATAGTGTCATTGTTCTCAAGGCATAATTTTGTTTATGCCCTTCATTCTTGTAACTTTTATGTGAAAGATTTTAGTATTTCTTGGCCTCCTCTATTAACTATATGTGACTCTTGATCTTTGTTTCATCATAAAGATCTCATAGTTCGGGGCTTTTGAGTACTCTCCTATAGCTTGCCCCTCCTTCTCCAATAGGCTAGGATTAATGGGATCCTGGTAGAGTTCATTATATAGTTTTGACTTAAAAAGCTCCAGAAGTGCTTTTGTGTCAGAAATTCTATCTTTGTGTAATTTTTAAGCCTATCCTTTATGCTCCTAAGCTTTTTGGAGTATATATACTATTTAGTTCCACCAAAATCCCTCTATAATCCAATCAAAATAGCTGCTTCAAAAACCTCTGTGAGATAGTTTTTAAATTTGAATAGGGTTTCTTAGGATTCTTTGTAGTGTCAGATGTATACAATGCTTGGAGAGTAGTCAGAGAATAGGGGGTTAGGATATGATACCATACTTTAAGGTAACTTTTGCATCCATTCCAATTCACCATGCTCATGCCTAACTTCTTTCTTAGGTACCATTCATCCTGTTATTTGTTGTTTCAAGTAAAAAAAGTTTCCCTCATATGGTAAGTTTAGGAGTTGGGTGTCCCTAATGCATAGCTTTAGATCATCATTATATTTTCTAGCATAGACATTGCCTTCAGCTTTATTAATATCCCTTATAGCATTGAAATCACTAATGGCTAGCCATGACTCTTATACGTTAGTTGCTATTTCCCTTAGCTTTTTCCATAAAGGGAGTTACTAAAAATTAAGATTAAAACCATATATCATGCTGATATTAAACAACCAATGTTCTTATAAGCTCCTTATCTTAATGTGAATCATCTGATCCATAATCTGTGTGTTTAGAACGTTAACCTCATCCTCTTTATATAAAAATAGGATTCTCCCATTATGGTAATAGCTATAGTTTCCTATCATCTTCCATTTATTGTGAGAAAGGTTAAGGAGATTGCACTTTCCCTTCCTAATTCTGGATTCCAAATACCAAAGAAGCTTGGTTTATTCTCTAGTATGTGTAAAACAATTATAGCGTTTATTGTGAGATGTCGATTTGCTTGAATGCGTTTTATTTCCTCTCGTCTTCTTTCGTTAGAGTTTCCTCA
>JANZLD010536421.1:0-14447 GCA_026413575.1 Erythroxylum carthagenense
TTCATAACTTTTCTCTTCTTTTACTCATGACTAAGTCACCTCAATTTCCTCGTTTAATGTAAATTTAAAATTCACAATCTAAGAAAAGTTCGGGGTCCAACATGTTCTATTTTGGAAGTTTTTTTGTTTGAGTTTTTAAGTTGTATCTGACAATATATGACATATTGTATTTTGATTAAGGGTTTGTAATAACCTTATTACAAGATGGATTATGTTTAAGGCATTTATTTTGATAAATTCATTATATATGATGTACATTATGGTTTGTTTACAGCGACATTTAATGATATGTAATGTATCTATACTTGAGTTGTTGAAATGCATGTAAGGAATGTTTGGTAGGTTTTGGCATGTTCCATTTTTGTTTTGTGTAGCATCTACTTATCCTCTTAGTGGGTATATGGGTGTTACATAATAACCTCTCATATGAATATTTTTAGTCCCAAATGTCTAATAGAACAATTTTAATTGTTAAAAAATTCCATAATTTTATGTTTAATCATTCAAACTAAGATAAGGTGCCACTTTATAATTATACCATGTGGAGTACAAAATTTATAAAGAAAACTTATTAGGTGATAGTGTGTAATCAAGTTTCTCATTTATAATCACTTGTTAGCTATAAACCTGCTTAATCAATGGTTAAGTTCGTATAAAATAATTTCAGAGGTGGCTCCAACAATTAACACTCCAATACTGAAATTTAATAGTTTAGTGATAGAAGCTCCTTCATTTCTTTAAAAGTTTGTATGTCTTAAATGTGTTCCCTTGATTTCTTCTCCATTGGTTTTTTTGTTAAGCCCTTTACTCTAATATTCTTTTCCTTGTTGTCCTTATTGTTGCTTATATACTTATTTTTGTTTATCTTATTCTTCTTCTAACCTTTCTTGTTGCTTTTTTTTGGCTTATTTCTATTTTCCTTAACTCTAAACTCTCGATCTCTACCTATCTTGTCTAATTTTGGCATTTATCTAAATTATTTTTCTTTTCCAGCGGGTTACCATCTCTAATTGCTTCTAGTTCCCCTAAGCTTTTTCTCTTTAAAACAATTATTTTGGCACTTGTCTCCAATCATATGTCCTGGAGAGAAATATAGGCGCATATATCTTATCTAATTTAGGCATTTCTCTCAATTATTTTTCTTTTCCAACTATTTATCATCTCCAATTTTTTCTAGTTCCCCTAAGTTTTTTCTTTCCCAACTACTTCTCATCTCGAATTGCTTCAAATGGTTAATGGTCGGAATAAACTGGAGGTAGCTCACTCATTTATTAGAGAGCAGTTAATACATTCATGTAGTAAAATAAAGAAAGAGAATACTAGCTTCCATGTCACCTATATATATGCCTTTACTCAAGCTTTCCAAAGAATCTCCCTAAGGAAAATATTAAAGGAAAGGGATAAAAATTAGTGCTATTAAAAAGGAATATAAATGGAATAGACTATTTGATGAATGAAATGCTAGCTTACTAATTGAGCCTAAGTTTATTATATTAATTGGTGACATTTTCATGATTTTTACTACACTTCTTGGCTCTTATTTCTAAATTTTATGCTTAATTTGACTCTTGAGTGTTTGCCTTTATTTTATGTAGTTTGAGAGCAAATTTGTCACAAATTAGTATTAATTGCACTAATTAATTTTCTGAGAACAATTGATACTGCAAACTACCATTTGTTCACTGTAGGAGACTCAAGGAGAAGAGACTCAAGAAGAAAAAGTAGAGCCAAGGAAAGGCTAAAGTCAACAAGTCAATAGGTGCAACAGGAAGTTTGCCGTGGCGAAGTATGAAGAATTCCAAGCGGAACTTTTGGGAAAAGTTCACCGTGGGAAAATTAATTCTATCGTTGCGACGAAAGAGCCAACACTCTAGCTAAAACTTTTAGGAAAAGTTCGCTGTGGTGAACATTCAAATACTCGAACTATTTTCAAAAGTTTACCCACTATGCAACCTGAACCATAACCCATTTCTTTTAAAACCTATCTATTTTAGGTTAAGAGAGGAGAGCCAATAGAGATATATCATCACACACTCACTCTCTCTACCCTTCGGACACTCCATCATCCCCTCTCCACCACTTCACCGTCTACTCCTCCACCGACAACTGCTACCATGGATGTTTCTAGTGAGTTCCCAATTGTGAATTCTCCTGGATTTATGCTTGGCTAGACAACTCTTTCCTCTTGAAAATGTAGCAATGGCTAGAGTTCATTGGGCTTCAAAGGGGAGTAGTTTTATTCCATGTTCAGCTACATTGTTATGAACTCCTAGGTTTAGGATTTATAATTTGTAGTTGAATGTTCTTGATTAGAGTTTAATCAAGTGTTGGATATTCAATGTGTTATTGGGATTTGTTGACGCAGAATTTATAACTTGAATATATGAAGTCTTATATATGTCTATTTGTGATCTGGTTAATTCTCTTTTATCTGCCTAGTTATGTTTGATATTGAGTTGATTTTAGATCTCAAAAAGACTTATTGCATTGACTTACCCATTGCACACTCAAAGAGCATTCAACAACGTTTTAAGAAATGGAGTTCATGGATTAAAACCTTGGACTTAAAGAGTTCTTTAAGGTTTACCATTTGAAACTTAATGATTCACTCACATTAAAATTTATTTCGAACTATGATAGCCAAAGCTTGTTTTCAAGAGGATACTATCATCATTTGATCGTTGTTTTTATTTTATCGCCTTTCTATTCTCGAAATATACTTTTCATTACATTTTCTTACAATTCATTTATTTTTGTCCAAATTTCCAAAGATTAAAACCCCCACTTCCTTGCTAATTTGGTTTGCATATCATGACATATAGGCTAGCTTAGTTCCATTCGTTAGGTTTCAATTAAGTGAAACGACCCGAGGTTGCATTCTATACTGCAATCCTTGGAATTAAAATTTTTGATTTGATGTCTAAGGGTAAGAACAAAAAGGCTTCGAATCAAAATGGCATTGTTGCCAGGGAACCAAGCAATTGGTTCTTTAGGTTAGCTGTTGTCATTTTTGCTGCTAAGTGAGGTGAGAAACCTGAGTTTAGATTGCATTTTAGATAGTTTAGAGTCATACTTATCAATAGCATAGGATTTCATTTTCTTTCATTTGCATAAAATTTTGAAAACTCAAACAAATAGGATACCAAACTTTTTTCACACCATATAATTAGCATTTTTACACCCGCATAGTTTTGAACATTTCTTTGTTGCTTTTTCATATGTACATACTTTACTTGCACACTTTACTTTTACACACACTTTCATACACCACACACTTGCATCCTTCACATCTCACCTCTTTAATTAGCTTTGTGTGCTTGCAAGAAACTTTTGTTACTTTTTATTTTATTTTATTTCCATTTAAAATTGTTTTTGTGCATGCCCAAGAGAGTTAAACTTCTACCTTTCTATCCTAAAATTGAGAGACGTTTAAGAAAGATTAGAAAGGAGAGGAGAGAAAAAGAGAAAAGTCAGGTAGTTTTCGAAGAAGAGTCTAGTCAGTCAAGGAGCGAGAGAGAGCCAATAGAAAGAGTGATCATGGATAAGAACCCAACATTTTTGCAAAACCCTAACTTTCATGCTAACCAACCTAGGAATGGTGATAATGGAGGTAATGGTGAACACGAGCAAGTTGGAGAGAATAATGGGAATCAAAGAAGGAAAACCATTACTTCTGATGTTATTATGATCCATTCGCTGCTGCTTGTCCTAATTTTGATGTCAATTTCGAAGTTAAATGATTACTCATTAACTATTTTCCTAAATTTCATGGATTAATAGGAGAGGATCCCTACATGCAATTGCAATCTTTGTCCATGATCTGTCAGAGTATGAAGCCGGTGGGAGCCTCACTTGATCAAGTACTATGGAAGGTTTTTCACTTATCACTGGAAGGAAAAGCTTGAGAGTGGTATATGAGCCTCCCAAGGCATGTGGTGAACGCCTACCACAGTTAGGCAAATTTGAGGAAAGCATTCTTGGAAAAATACTTTCCGACCTCCAAAACTTCATCGATGAGGAAGGAGATCTATTCAGCACAGCAGGATTATGATGAATCCCTTTATGACTATTGTAACTGCTTCTAAGATTTATTGCTCAGATGCCCCTATCACCAGATACCGATTGAGCAGTTAGTGTAGTATTTTTATGATGGGTTGAAAGTCAAGATAAAGATATGTTGGATATGGCATCGGGAGGTTCTTTAATTGATCTTACATTTACAGAGGCATGGGATTTGATCAAGAAGATGGCTTTGAATCATCAATAGTACAGTGTTAGGGAGACTAGGGGAGTACATAAGTTGGGAGCCACAACAACCCAATCCAAACAAATGGAGAGCTTGGAGTCTAAAGTTGACTCTTTGGAGAGTAGAGTGACCTCACAATTATCCTTCATCACTGTCGAACTGAAGAATATGAATGTGTATCACCTGACATCTTCTATGGATCTTGTTGCACCCAGTTGTGATACTTATGGGTTAATAATGCACATATCTAGTGTTTTCCTTGGCCAGTATGAAAAGGTATCTGCATTGTATCTAGGATGGACAAATAAAAAATGGGACCCCTACTCCAACACTTATAACAAGAGATGGAAGGCAAACCCTAGGTTCAGTTGGAGGAATGAAGAGGGAAGGGGTCCAAACAGATTTCAACAAGGAGGAGGAGCTGGTACTTCTACTAACCAATTCCCCAACCAATAGCAAGCCCTGACTGTCTCGCCCAAGGAGGACACTAACCAACTGCTGCACAATATGATGACTTTGATGAAGGAAGAAAGGAATTATAACAATAATCAGTTCACCGCCATAGCTTCTCTAATTCAGCAAGACTCTTCAAAGAATGCTGCTTAGTTTAATGTCTAGAAAAAAGAATGGAACATTGGGAGACAAAAGCTAAAAATATCAATTCCTTTGTCACCCAATTTTCCAACAACATGATTGAGAGTCAAGTGAGAAGTAATGGAGCTATCCCCTCAAACATCGTTATGAACCCCAAAAGTTTAAATGCAATGGCTCTCCGAAGTGGGAAATAAGTGAGGTTCAAAAATCAAGATGAGGAAGAAGGTGAAAAGGAGATTGAGAGTAGAGATTTGCCTTTAACAAAGGAAAAAGTCAAGAAGTCCGAAAGCTCGAAAGAAAAATTACTTTTGACTGAAAAGAAGTTTAAATTTGGGAGCAAAGGAGCTAATTCAGATAGCTACAAAGAACAAGCAACAACAAGGGAGTATGAGGAATCAAGCAAGCATGGAGCCAATGAAGCCAATGGTAAGGAGGTGAATCTTCAAAACCTTCTTTTTCCTAATTCATGTTTGATGAGCAAACGAATGACTGACATTAAGCATGAAAAAGATATCATTGGTTTGTTTAGTAAAGTGGAACTCAATATTCCTTTGCTTGATCTTGTGAAATGAGTTCCTACTTATGTCAAATACCTTAAATACCTGTGTACCCATAAGAGAAAGTTTAGGCCAAATAAAAGACTCCAAGTAAGCTCAAAGGTGTCCGCCTTATTCAAACCTCAAATCCCTATAAAATGCCAAGACCCTAGATCTTTCATTATCCTTTGCACTATAGGTAAAGTTACCATAAGGGGAGCTTTGTTAGATCTAGGGGAAACCATTAATGTTATGCCTAAGTCTATTTATCAATCATTGGGAGTCAAGAATCTTAATTCTACATCTGTAGTTCTCTAATTGGCTGATAGGTCTATTAGGTATCCTGTGGGCATTATAGAGGATATTTTGGTCCACGTCAAGGGTTTGGTTTTTTCAACTAATTTTAATGTGCTGGAGTGATATTAAATGAACCAAATTGAAGTAGGATTGATTTATTAACGTAAGAAGAGTGTTCTAGGTATTAGGGAATGATTCAAAGATCTTGATAATTAGTCATGAGACATGTATTAATGATATACACCTAGGAATGTTATTGAACATACATTGTACATATTTAATATACATATGTGTGCATTAATAGACACATATATAATTGTGCAAAAATGTGATATGTGTATGTTTTTGTTGGGCACCATTTCCGGAGCCCAACTTCGGATCATAAACGTGAGCTTACTCCTATGGAACTTCCTTGAACATCACCGATTCATCTTCTTGCTTTGATACCATATATGTTGGGCACCGTTTCCGGAACCCAACTCTTACGAATATTATAAGACTCTTATGTCTTTATTTTATCATACTCGTTAATAGATTACATACAAATACTCATCATCATTACATTTCAATACCCTCAAAAGAAAAGGGTTTTACAAAGCTATAATGGCCCTGTAAGCCACCTTACAATACAATCTGAAAATGCAAAGATACAAAATAAGCAAATTCGGAGTGAGGCTTTGATTCTCTTTCACTCCATCTCTTGATCATCACCTAGAGGCAGAGACAGGAAGGGGTGAGCTTAAAAGCTCGTGGGTAACGAGTTTATAACAAATAACAAGCAAAACCGTTTAAAAAGCTCTTTCTTATGGAATATATTCTTGTTGAATCATAAAATACATGTTTCTTAAAATTCTTGTCATGAATTCAAGTCACAACAACACAATTCATGCACATAAGCATATCAGAAATGGTTTGGGTGGATCCAAAACAGAATGTACTACACATTTCCCCTAAGGGTCCTGTGTAGCCATGAACAGAATATACTAACGCAATCTCACATAATGGTTTTGCATAGCTGTGAACTCGTGGGAGTCCGCGAGGGAGCTCCATGCCACTAACGGGTAGACGAGAGAAGCCTTTAGACAAGTGCACTTGACATACTTAGGGGACCATCACAAACCCACATAACATGTAATTCATGCTTGAAAACCAATTGCCCAGATGGCATATTTTTGAAAAACTTGTCTTTCATGAGCATGACATATTTCATATATGCATTTCTATCAACATTTATCATCAAAATTCACCAAAGCATATAGCAACATTGCAAATCATTCAAAAGCAATAAAGGAAACATTTATGAATTAATTAAAATCATTGTTCTTTCTTAATTTGAACAAAAATATCAATGGCTCATTACCTAATTATAAACATGAAAACCAGCTGGATTTCCTTGCTTATAGCCTTGCTCAAACATGCCTCCCCTCTTGTTCCTCTTATCTCTTTGATCCCCTGATTCTTCATCAAATGAAAAGATCCTTAGCTCAAATGGAAGCTCTTCTCTTCCTCTACTTGTTTTCTTTCTTGATCAACTCCAAAATCTCTCTTGTAGGCTAGGAAAATTGAAACCCTAGCTTGTTTTCTCTTCTTTCTCTCTTTCTCTTCTTCTCTTTGTACTTCTCTCTCTTTTTCATAACATTCTCTCTCTTTCTCCAGAATTTTTGTTCTTCCCCTCTACTTATCCTTCCATTCACGTTTTTCTTCTTCATTTGTAGACAAGACAATGCTTCTTCTTCCAGTTATGCCCTTAATGATTGAGAATTGTCCCATTTGCCCTTCCACTTATGCCTTAAGTCTTTTTTACTTAAGTGTCTTGCCAAAAGCACCCTTCGATATTCTGACATAGTACTTTATTCTTGAAGAATCTTGTCTATTGTCTTACGTTTCTAAGGGCACAAAAATCATTCAATTTGGCTTAGTGATTCAAAAGTTATACTTCAAACATTTTGGGTCTGCTCTTGTCCCAAACAATGTATTATGTACAACTTCCATCTAAAATTTAAACATCTTAAATATTGAATTAAATTCCGAATTCTTCAAACTATCTGTAGCTCCATGTCTCTAGTTTACCCTAAATTAGAAATCATCTCATTTGGAATTCTATAGATCCAGATATACTCAAAATATTGAAGTATGTTCATCAGTTCACATTACTTAAGAGCACATTCACTGTACCTATCCAATTCTTTTCACTCAATCTTTCTCTATTCCTTTAAGAGGGCCATTATTTTTAGTGAAGATATAGAGCAACGTCTTACGAATCCAATGGTTCAAGAATCAAGTCATTCAGGTGTCTATAGAAGAAGTTATGGCCAAAAGAATCAAACATGGCTTGGTCCTCAATTATATTGAACCTATCTTGGGAAAATTAACATAAATTTCTGTCAAAATTTCTGATTTAGGTGTTCTTTAGATTTTTGGAAATAAGACTTCAAGATCTACAACTCTTATGAAGACCTTGAAGACAAATTCGATCATATGAAGGGTCAAAAATAGAACAAAATATATGACATCATTTTAAGATGAAGTGATGTTATCAAACGATATAAGGTTGGGAAAATTGCCATAACTTTCTTTACAGATATTGGATTAAGGTGTTCTTTAGATCAATAGAAAGAAAACTTCACGATCTAAAACTTTTATGAAGACCTTAAAGACCAATTCTACCATCTAGAGGATTAAATTTGGACTAGAAAATGTTCTGGCCAAAATGAGACAATGCTGACATCATGAGACGATTGCTGACGTCATACTGAGACGAATCGAACCTTACAACTTGTAATACTCATATCTCCCAAATATTACATCCAAAATTTACAAAATTTATATCATTGGAAAGCTGGAAAGAACATCTAAAATCTTTATGAAGAACTTAAAAATGATTTTCTGCCTCTATAAGGGTCAAAATTCCAAATCAATGTGGCTATCCCAAAAGTTCCATCCTAAAGAACATCACAACTTCTAATGATCATATCTTCCAACTCCATTATCCAAAAATTTCATACTTTATATCAGTGGAAAGTTAGAAGAATAAATTACAACTTTCATGAAGACAATCTTATCAAAATCTCTCTAGATCAACCCACAAAATTTATAAAACTTTTAGATCAAAAATCCAACTCTGCACTACTATTCATTCCCAAAATTTTCAGACTTCAATTTTCAAAAACTAACATTTCAAACCTTTATTTCTAGTTTTTCTACTCCATTTCAATCAACTTATTCACCATAAATTCATACTACTCCAAAATATACAAGTTTAGTCAAAGAAATCATCAAAACCCAAAATTCATAATTAACCTATTCATGCTTTGTTACTTTTCTGCATTTTCAACTTTCATGCTCTAACCCTATTCTTCCTCTTAACTTTATTTCAAATCAATATCCTCCATAAAGAAAAATCATAATCCATGAACAAAAATAACAGAACATACATATATATACCAATTCTCCATCACTTTACTACACAAATATTACTTTCATTTTACTGCTAACTTTCACCTTAATTCCTTCTATTTCAAAAACCTCTTATCCACCAAAACACCATAGCAAATCATAATCTATCCATATCTCTCATTCCCTACTTTACGCTTGTCTATAAATTCTTGGTTCAAGAACTTCCATGTATTTGTTCTTTACTTATGGGTAATCACCAGAATTTCTTATTCAAGTAGTTCTAATCTTTTTAGAAACATTCAGGATCCAATAGTTTTGCATGATATAGAGGAACATATTAAGCACCCTCTTCTAGACATTGTTGTGACTTCAAGGCAATAGCTTCTAGAGCAAACTGTGAGTAACATAGACCATTTCTCTCAATTGATTGATTGTTTTTATTGTGTTTGAATTATTGAATGAAAGTGATTAGGTTGTGATGACTTCTGGACAGAAAGTTCGATGATTGCAATATAGGAATGAGATATTGAAGTGCTAGTTATATGTGAATTTGATGAACTAAATATTTCATGACATGATTGATATTGACAGATGCATTCCATACATGAATGCATAATTAGATAATGGGAGTTGTGACCTAAGTAGCCATCGAAACCGAGCTTCAAGCTCCAAATATGGATAAGAGCTAAAGGCTCACTATGTAAAATGAGCCATATATCCCCAACGGATAAGGGACAGTTTAAATAAGCCCAGTATCCATAATAGATACAGGACAATTTAAGTACTCGGTCACAATAACGTAATAATTGGAAAAGAATCACATGAGCATTTCATATGCATTTTATTAAGCATGTTGGATTGATTGAGATGTTAAATTGTCTAATCTTGAGTGACAATGTGAATTGTGATGAATTATACAAATTTGTGAAATATATGTTGCATGTATTGACGTGATGCATGATTTGAGTGGACCATTGATGATGGTTATCACATTGAGTTCGCAAAACTTATCTAAATTGCAACGTTGACTTTTCAGGACCAAAAGACGACTCTAGCTACTAAGAGACGCTACAAGCAGTATAGACTTGTGATTTAGGAAGAGAAGCCATGGCTTAATGTCCATTCAGCTAGATATAGACAAATTAGATACATTTTGTATAATTTCCTCTTTCATGTAGCACCTTTTGTATTAGTTTATGATGATGTATTGGTATGGATGTGGAAAGATATATTGTAAATTCGGTTTTTATGAAATAAAATGAGGAAAATTTTGGTTTTAAAATGTTGTGACTTTCCTTGTGATGTTCATAAGAGAAAAAAGATAAATGATGCCATGTTAAGTGAATCTTATGAATGAATGTAGTGCACCATTATCATAGGTTATGTGCTGGAATGTTCTCATTATCATAGGTTATGTGCACCATTATCATAGGTTTAGAATATTGGACCACTAAGGGTCTCAATCATAGAGCAAGAAAGATGGGAAAACTAATTAGCCTCGATAAAAGCACAACCAAGCTAAGGAGGATTAGATTTGCTAGTATCCATATAGAAACTGATCCTAGTAGAATTCTACTGTAACAGCCCGGTCACAGATATTGTTTGCTTTGGGCCTTGGCCTAGCCAAGCCCTCATGGTTTTGCTCTTTCCCCTCTTAGGGAAGACACGTCTGTAAGGGAGAGGTATCTGTACCTTTATAAGGTGTACTTCGTTCTCCTCTCTAACCGATATGGGATCTCACACTCTCTATCCCCTTAAAGCCTAGCTTAGCTGGCACAACGGTTTGGGTATCGGCTCTAATACTACTGCAATAGCCCAGACCACCCACTCATAGATATTGTCTACTTCGGGCCTTAGCCTAGCCAAGCCCTCACGGTTTTGCTCTTCCCCCTCTAAGGGAAGACGTGTTTTCCCTAAGAGGGGGAAGAGCAAAATTGTCAGGGCTTGGCTGCACCAAGGCCCAAAGTAGACAATATCTGTGAGTGGGTGGTCTGAGCTGTTACATCTACCTATGCAACTAAAATACTTAAGTTGCATGAGTTTAGTTAAAGACCATATTAAGGTTACATATATATGGAACTGACTAAGAAGGAGTGAAAAATGTCTTGGATCCCCAAAGATAAGTCTCCTCAAGATAATGAGAAGGATCTTCCTCTTTTATCTCCTCTAAACCCCAAAAAATTATAAATTATTATGTAAACTGAGGAAATGAATATATCCCTTAACTAATTAAATCTAAATCCCCTCAAGCATTATTAGAAACCTTAAAAACCCTCAGACATTTTTGGAGACCTTGAACTAATATGAAAAAATGGTAAAGGGAAAGAGATTGAAGACCCTAGACAACAAATCAGCTTAACTCCTCCAATAAATCATAAAGTGGTGCAGGATCTAAAAAATGTATATGAAGTTGCTCGGAGTGAAATTATGGATGAAGCTAAAGCAGGTTCTCCTATCCCTATAGATCTAGGTCTTCTAGAAAATCAAGGAGGAAAGGTCCTAAGTAGACCAATCTTACGAATTTCTTATTTTGGAATACAAAAGGTTTAAATAGCAAAACAATCAAATTGCACTTAAAGACTTTCTATGCCTTAATAAGCCCCATTTTTTAGTATTGTATAGATCAAATTAAAGAATGAATAAGTCTAAAATTTTATTTTATTCTTATGTAAGGAATGGACAATAATAAGTAATCGTTATCATCACTTTAATGGTCTAATTATTCTTGATTTTAACCCTCTCAAATATTACCTTGTTAGTTGGATTTGTACTAACCAACTATTACACTGTGAACTAATTAAAACCATTGATCTTATTCTTCTCTCTTTTACTACTATCTATGCTTTCAATTGTGAATTTCATAGAAATTCCTTATGGAGGGACTTAAGGGAGTCGGAAGACAAAATCTTAAACTTTTGGGCCATTATTAGTGATTTCAATTGTGTTTTATCCTCTAGGAAAATTATAGACAACAACAAATGTTCAATAATAAAATAAATTTCTTAATTAAATTTAAAGGTATTTATTTTAATTTTAAAAGTAACATCCTTTCAATATTAGAAAATAGTTTTCTAATTAAGGAAAGCAATTTCTAATGAGATTAGAAATATTAATTTCAAATTAGATTAGAAATAGTTTTCTAATTGGATTAGAAAATGTTACTTATATAATTCTGAAAAAAGAGTTTTTCTAAATTTTAATAAGTAAGTAGCATAGTTTATTGAAAATTGTTTTAAACTAGAATTTATTAAAGGTCAAGATAATTGGAAATAGTTTCCAATTATATTTGAAAATTTTGTTCAAGTCAAATTAAATTTCTATTACGAATGGGAATTTAATTCATTTAGAAATCAATGAGTTTAATCTAATTTAATTTTTTCAAAAGTTGGAAATATTATTTTAGAGTATGAAGATTAATAACTTGAATCAAATGAAAATTGATATTTTTTATTTATATAATTTGATTATGAGTGCATAAGTTGGATGCTTTATTTATATGTGGATACATATTGAAATTGTATTTTTTTATATATGTGATATTTTACATGCAATTTTGTGTTTGAAGAGACGAATGAATTAAAATCCCTCGTTAAAATATTAGTTACAAGTTGAGAACATGATTTTTGCCTTCCATTGTTATAACAATAAATCAGAGTTTTGTTTTTATTGTTAGGCTTGTTAACCTAAATATGTTTTTTTTTTATGATAGTAGGCTCTACTTAACTAAATTTGTGTGATTTGGATGAGCAAACTCATGATCACATGAATTTAGAGGTAGGGTTAGGAATAAAATATAAGATATGTTTTAGCAAGAGTTGTTTTCTAACGAATCTAGGAGTCACATGAGATGTGATAGATTAAGTTTTTGTCCACCTAATCTAACTTTAATTGTTTTGTTGAGCAAACTCTGGATCAATTATTTTTTAATAGGATCCTAGCACACTTGAAAAGTTAGAATAATCTTTCTGAATGGTAGTAAGGCTATTCTTTCAAATTAAAAGTGGAAGTAACCAAATATATGATTAAAGTCATAATTTCATTTGGTAGTCATGGCAAATTATTAATTACTTGTTTTTCTTACATTTATTTTTGATTCTGAGTGAAATTTACTTTGTTTAGTATAGTTGGTTGATCGTGGTTTTTCGATGTATGTAAGTTTTAATTAATTAACCTTGATAATCTACAAGTGCACAGGTCATTCATGTAGTATCTAAGGTGTCGATCTAACAAGGAGGGATAATCTAATTCTAAAATCTAAGGCCAAAACAAATCACAGAAATTTAAATGTCACAAAACTAAAACAAGAATGCAATTCGATCAAGCAATTCAATTTAAGAATCAATCACAAAAATATTAACAATTTAGCAATTGCAATGCACACTCAAGAATCAACCTAAGGAACTACCAATTGAAAATATCATCAAGAATCCAACATAAGGAACACTCAAGAATCCACAAAACATATTATCAACTATCGTTCCAATTCTATAAAATAATAAAATTGAAAATAATAAGAAATACAAAATTAAATAGATGATGGGAGACAGTGTAGCACCCCCTTACCATAGGGTATGTACCGGGACGCCCGTAGGTCATTCCGATACATATCCTACGATAAGGGTGAACTAAGAACAATCACTACTGTACCTCACATGGAAGACATTATGCAGCTGAGACATCTCACTCGGTAAATCCAGCTTATAGGCCAAAGGTCCTATACGCTCAATGATCTCATATGGACCAATGTACCTAGGGCTTAACTTGCCCTTCCTACCGAATCTCAGCACTCCTCTCCACGGTGAAACTCGAAGGAAGACTCTGTCTCCCACATTATATTCCATATCTCTCCGATGCTGATCCATATAGCTCTTTTGTCTATCCTGAGCCGTCTTTATGCGACTCCGAATCAGTTTTACCTTGTCCACTGTATCCTGAATCAGCTCCGGACCCTCAATCATCCTCTCACCCTCTTCATCCCAATACAGAGGCGGTCAACACTGTCTCCCATATAATGCCTCATATGGTGCCATCCCGATGCTACTATGGTATTGATTATTGTAGGCAAATTCAATCAGGGCTAAATACTGATCCCATGCTCCTCTAAACTCCAATACACATGCCCGAAGCATATCCTCAATAGTCTTAATCGTCCTCTCACTCTGCCTATCTGTCTGAGGATGAAATGCTGTACTAAAATTTAACCTGGTACCCATAGCAGACTGCAAACTCTTCTATAATCTCGAAGTAAATCTGGGATCCCGATCCGACACTATAGACAATGGAACCCCATGCAGTCTCACAATCTCAGTCACATACTTCTGGGCCAACTGGTCAAGAGAATTGTTCTCCCTCATTGGCAAGAAATGGGCCGATTTAGT
>JANZLD010538826.1:0-14416 GCA_026413575.1 Erythroxylum carthagenense
AATAAACAAATAAATAAGTATTGATTTATTAAAATATAATTAATCTATTCATTAATTAATAAAATAGAATTAGTACTTATATTTTTCATTTTTTGTTAAATATAATATATAAAAATTAATTGACTAATTATAATATATTATTGATTAATAAAAATATTTAATTGATTAATTACTTAAAATAAAATAAAATATTATTATTATAGGAGTCACAGGAGTTACTTTAGTGTATTATTGATTAATAACAAAATAATTAAATGATTATTTAATTAAAATGAAATGAAAAATTGTTATTATAGGAGCCACATGCATGACTTAAGTTTTACGCCTATGAAAAGATCTATTTTATAATTCGTTAATTAAATAAAATTAATTAAAATATGTTTCATAATAATCAATATATAATTAATTAATTTATTTATTGAAATCTTATTAATTAATTAATTAATTACTGATTATTAATTAAATAGTTAAAATATATTTCATAATAATCAATATATAATTGTATAATTAATTAATTGATTTATTGAAATCTTATTAATTAATTAATTAATTACTGATTATTAATAAAATAGTTAAAATATATTTCATAATAATCAATATATAATTGTATAATTGATTTATTGAAATCTTATTAATTAATTAATTATTGACTATTAAGATGTAATTATTACTTATGTTATTATTAACGTGTCTGAAATATTTTCCCTTTTTAATTACATATTCTCAATATATCTTTTTCGAATTTAATTATAATCATTTAGTAAATTAAAATTTAATTTCATGTAATTACAATATTATCAGTTATTTAAAATATAATTAATTAATTAATTTATGAAAATGTGGTACTTAATTAATAACGATAATTAGAATATAATAAATTAAATGATTTATTAAATTATAATTTATTTATAAATTAATTATTACGCATTAACTGTTAATCTTATTCAGTTGTAATTAATAATGATTATTACTAATTAATTGATGTACATATATAGGTAGGTCGACTAAGGATTCTTGTAGTTTCGGAGGATTTGGCTAAAGGAAAACTAGGAACAGAGAACTTTCCTCCCTTTTCGCCCCACTCTTTGGCCTTAAGAATGTTGGTTTAAGAATAAGAATGAGTGACTGCCCCTTCTTTGACCCATATTGCCTAACCAAAGAGCAGACAGTAAAAATGCATATGTATAAATGTATAAGTAAAAGCAAATTATCTATTCAATTGCTATAAGATTGAATGAATTCTCAAATGGTCAGGAATTTTATTCACAGGCATGACTGACATGCAGGGTTGTGACGTGCATGTTATTTTCTTTTTAGGAGCAATTAAAACCTATATAATTTTATAACATTTTTATTAAATAATTAAATAATTAAGTATCGATTTATTCAAACGTAATTAATTTATTCATTAATTAATTAAATTGAATTAGCAATTTTATTTTTCATTTTAATTAAATATAATATATAAAAAGTTAATTGATTAATTATAATATATTATTGATTAATAACAAAATATATAAAAAGTTAATTGATTAATTATAATATATTATTGATTAATAACAAAATAATTAATTGATTAATTATTTAAAATAACATAAAATTTTATTATTATAGGAGTCAAAGGAGTTACTTAAGTATATTATTTCTTAATAATAAAATAATTAATTGATTATTTAATTAAATTAAAATGAAAATTTATTATTATAGGAGCCATATGCATGACTTAAGTTTCATACCTATGAAAAGAACTATTTTTTAATTCCTTAATTAAATTAAATTAATTAAAATAAATTTCATTTTAATCAATATATAATTAAATAATTGATTTATTGAAATCTTATTAATTAATTATTGATTATTAACACGTAAGTGTTACTTCTATTATTATTAACATGTCTGAAATATTTTTTCCCCTTTTTAATAACATATTCTTAAAATATCTTTAATTAATTTAATTATAACTATTTAGTAAATCAAAATATAATTTCATGTAATTAAAATATTTTTAGCTAGTTAAAATATAATTATTAACTGATTTATAAAAAATGTGATGCCTAATTAATAATGGTAATTAGAATATAATAAATTAAATGATTTATTAAATTGCACTTGAGAGTGGACAGTAAAAAATGCATATGTATAAATGTGTAAGTAAAAGCAAATTATCCATTCAATCGCCACTAGATTGAATGAATTCTCAAATACTCAAGAATTTTATTCACAGGAGTGATTGACATGCAAGGTTATGATGTGCATGTTATTTTCTTTTACGAGCAATTAACACCTATATAAATTTATAAATTTTTATTAAATAATTAATAAATTAAGCATTGATTTATTAAAACATAATTAATTTATTCATCAATTAATTAAATAAAGTTAGTACTTATATTTTTATTTTTATTAAATATAATATATAAAAAGTAAATTGACTAATCCTAATATATTATTTATTAATAATAAAATAATAAATGATTAATTACTTAGAATAACTTAAAATTTTATTATTATAGGAGACAAAGGAGTGACTTAAGTATATTATTGATCAATAACAAATTAATTAATTAATTAATTAATTAAAATACAATGAAAATTTGTTATTGTAAGAGTCTCAGGCATGACTTAGGTTTCACAGTCACGCGTTATTAACACGTTATTATTAATGCATCTGAAATATTTTTTCCTTTCTAATTATATATTCTTAAAATATCTTTAATTACTTTAATTATAACTATTTAATAAATTAAAATATAATTTCATGAAATTAAAATATTATAAGCTATTTAAAATATAATTAATTAATTGATTTATGAAGATGTGATGATTGATGAAGGTAAGTAGAATATAATAAATTAAATGATTTATTAAATTATACTTTATTTATAAATTAATTATTAATCATTAACTATTATTCTTATTCAGTTGTAATTAATAATGATTAACGTATTATTAATTAATTCATGTGTATGTGTAGGTAAGTAGTCACGCATTTGACATAACATTCATAGGTGAGACTACCATGCATGGTTGCGATGTGCATGTTCTTTTCTTTTTACGTGCAATTAATACGTATATAATTTGATAAGCTTTTTTAATAAATAAATAAATGATTAAGTATTAATTTATTAAAATATAAATTCATTAATTAATTAGTTAAATAAAATTAGTGCTTATATTTTTCATTTTCTTAAATATAATATAAAAAATTAATTGACTAATTATAATATATTATTGATTAATAAAAAATTAGTTGATTAATTGCTTAAAATAAAATAAAATATGATTATTATAGGAGTCACATGAGTGACTTAAGTATATTATTGATTAATAACAAAAAATTAATTGATTATTTAATTAAAATGAAATGAAAATTTGTTATTATAGGAGTCACAAGCGTGACTTAAGTGTCATGCTTATGAAAAGATCTAGTTTATAATTCCTTAATTAAATAAAATTAATCAAAATATGTTTCATAATAATTAATATATAATTAAATAATTGATTTATTGAAATCTTATTAATGAATTAATTAATTAATTGCTGATTATTAATTAAATAAAATTAGTGAAAATATTTTTCATGATCAATATTAATTATATAATTGATTTATTGAAATCTTATTAATCAATTAATTAATTGTTAACTATTAACACATAAATTTTCCTTATGTTATTATTAATGGGTCTAAAATATTTTTTCCTTTTTAAAAATATCTTTAATTGATTTAATTATAACTATTCAGTAAATTAAAATATAAATTCATGTAATTAAAATATTATCAGTTTGTTAAAATATAATTAATTAATGCATTTATGAAAATGTGATAATTGATTAATAATGATAATTGGAAAATAATAAATTAAAAGATTTATTAAAATATACTTTATTTATAAATTAATTATTAATCATTAACTGTTAATCTTATTTAGTTGTAATAAATATTAATGATTAATATTTATTAATTAATTGATGTATATATTTAGGTAATTAGGCACGATTGTAACTTATTAGTCACAGGTATGATTGTCATGCATGGTTGTGACATGCATATTTTTTTCTTTTTACAGGCAATTAACTCCTATATAATTTTATAACCTTTTTAATAAATAATTAATTAATTAAGTATTGATTTCTTAAAATATAATTAATCTCTTAATTAATTAATTAATTAATTAGAACTAGTGCTTATAATTTTCATTTTTAAATATAATATATAAAAAATTAATTGACAAATTATAATATATTATTGATTATAACAAATTAATTAATTACTTAAAATAAAATAAAATATTATTATTATAGGAGTCACGGGAATGACTTAAGTCTATTATTGATTAATAACAAAATAATTATTTATTTATTTCATTAAAATAAAACAAAATATTATTATTATAGGCATCACAGGCGTGACTTAATTATCACGCTTGTGAAAAGATCTATTTTTAATTCTTTAATCAAATAAAATTTATTAAAACATATTTCATAATAATCAATATATAATTAAATAGTTGATTTATTCAAATCTTATTAATTAATTAATTATTGATTATTAACATGTAATTATTACTTATGTTATTGTTAATGCGTCTGAAATATTTTTCCCTTTTTTAATTACATATTCTCAAAATATCTTTAATTAATTTAATTATAACAATTTAGTAAAATAAAATATAATTTCATGTCATTAAAATATTATCGGTTAGTTAAAATATAATGAATTAATTGATTTATGAAAAATTAATTGACGAATTATAATATATTATTGATTAATAACAAAATATATCATTAATTAGTTACTTAAGATAAAATAAAATATTATTATTATAGGAGTTACTGGAGTGACTTAGGTATATTATTGATCAATAACAAAGTAATTAATTGATTATTTCATTAAAATAAAATGAAATTTTATTACTATAGGGGTTAAAATATATTTCACAATAATCTATGTATAATTAAATAATTGATTTATTGAAATATTATTAATTAGTAACACATAATTATTACTTATGTTATTATTACTACATTTGAAATATTTTTCCTTTTTAATTACATATTCTTAAAATATCTTTAATTAATTTAATAATAACTATTTAGTATATTAAAATATAATTTCATGTAATTAAAATATTATCAATTAGTTAATTGATTTATGCAAATGTGATATTCGATTAATAATGATAATTGGAATATAATAATTAAATAATTTATTAAGTTATATTTTATTTATAAATTAATTATCTGTCATTAACTTTTCTTCTTATTCAGTTATAATTAGTAATGATTAATATATTATTAATCAATGAATGTATACATGAAGGCAAATAGTGTTGCCTTTGACTTAATATTCAAAGGACTGCCATGCACGGTTGTGACGTGCATGTTCTTTTCTTTTTACAAGCAATTTTAATAAATACTTAATTAATTAAGTATTGATTTATGAAAATATAATTAATATATTCATTCATTAAATAAATAAAATTAGTGCTTATATTTTTTATTTTTATTAAATATAATATATATAATTAATTGACCAATTATAATATATTATTGATTAATAACAATATAATTAATTAATTAGTATTTCGTATATTAAAATATAATTTTGTGTTATTAAAATATTAATTACTTCAAATAAAATAAAATATTATTATTATAGGAGTCACAGAAGTGACTTAACTATATTTCTAATTAATAACAAAATCATTAATTGATTATGTCATTAAAATAAATGAAAGTTTAATATTATAGGAGTCAAAGGCGTGACTTACGCGTCACGCCTATGAAAAGATCTAATTTTTAATTTCTTAATTGAATAAAATTTATTAAAATATATTTCATAATAGTCAATATATAATTAAATAAATGATTTATTAAATTATACTTTATTTATAAATTAGTTATTAATCATTAACTGTTCATCTAATTCAATTATAATTAATAATGATTAATATATTATTAATTAATTAATGTATACAAGTATGTTAGTAGTCACGCCTGTGTCTTAATATTCACGGGTGTGACTACAATGCACAGTTGCGACATGCATGTTTTTTTTTAAGGGCAATTAACTCCTATACAATTTTATAACCTTTTTAATAAATAAATAAATAATTAAGTGTTAATTTATTAAAATCTAGTTAATCTATTCATTAATTAAATAAATAGAATTAGTGCTTATATTTTTCATTTTTATTAAATATGATATATATAATTAATTGATTAATTATAATATATTATTGATTAATAACAAAATAATTAATTAATTAGTTATCTAAAATAAAAAGAAAATTTATTATTATAGGAGACAGGCGTGACTGAAGTGTCATGCCTGTGAAAAGATCTATCTTTTAATTCCCTAATTAAATAAAATTAATTCATAATAATTCATAGTAATCAATATATAATTAAATAATTGATTTTTGAAATCTTATTAATTAATTGATTAATTATTGATTATTAAAGCATAATCATTACTTATGTTATCATGAACTATTAATCTTATTCAGTTATAATTAATAGTGATTAATATACCATTAATGAATTGATGTATATATAGGTAAGTAGTCACACTTGTGACTTAATATTCAAAGGCGAGACTGTCATGCACAGTTGTGACGTGCATTTTTTTCTTTTTACGTGCAATTAACGCCCATATAATTTTATAACCTTTTAAATAAATAAATAAATAATTAAGTATTGATTTATTAAAATATCATTAATCTATTAATTAATTAATTAAGTAGAATTAGTGCTTATATTTTTCATTTTTTGTTAAATAGAATATATAAAAAATTAATTGACTAATTATAATATATTATTGATTAATAACAAAATAATTAATTGATTAATTACTTCAAATAAAATAAAAATATTATTATTATAGGAGTCAAAGGAGTGATTTAACTATATTACTGATTATTAACAAAATAATTAATTGATTATTTCATTAAAATAAAATAAAAATTTAACATTATAGTAGTCACAAACCTGTGAAAAGATTTATTTTTTAATTCCTTAGTAAAATAAAATTTATTAAAATATATTTCATAATAATCAATATATAATTAAATAAATGATTTATTAAGTTATACTTATGTATAAATTAACTGTTCATCAAATTCAGTTATAATTGACAATGATTAATATATTATCAATTAATTGATGTATATATGTAATAAGTAGTCACGCCCGTGACTTAATATTCACAGGGGTGAATGCCATGCATGGTTGTGACATGCATGTTCTTTTTTTAAGAGTAATTAACGCCTATATAATTAATTGATTATTTCATTAAAATAAAATAAAATATATTATTATAGGAGTCATAGGTGACATTTAAGTGTCACGCATGTGAAAAGATCTATTTCTTAAATCCTTAATTAAAAAAATAAATAAAATATAATCCATAATAATCAATATAGAATTAAATATTGATTTATTCAAATCTTATTAATTAATTATTGATTATTAACACGTAATTATTACTTATGTATTTTTAATTCATCTGAAACATTTTTTCCATTTTTAATTACGTATTCTTAAAATATCTTTAATTAATTTAATTATAACTATTTAGTATATTAAAATATAATTTTGTGTTATTAAAATATTATCAGTTAGTTAAAATATAATTAATTAATTAATTTATGAAAATGTGATACTTGATTATTAATGGTAATTAGAATATAATAAATTAAATGATTTATTAAATTATACTTTATTTATAAATTAATTATTAATCATGAACATTTATTCTTATTTAGTTGTAATTAATAATGATTAATATATATTAATTAATTGATATATGTATACATTGATAAGTCAACTAAGGATTTCCGTGGTTCCGGAGGATCCAGCTACAGAAAAATCAGGAACAGAGAGCTTTCACCCCTTTCCGCCCCACTCTTTGGTCTTTAGAATGCTTGTTCAAGAATATGAATTAGTGATTACCCTTGTCCGACTGTTACTACCCAACCTGAGAGCGGACAGTGAAAAATGGATATGTATAAATGTATAAGTAAAAGAAAATTATCCATTTAATCGCTGTTAGATTGATTGAATTCCCAAATACTTGCGAATTTTATTCATAGGTGGGACTACCATGGATGGTTGCAACATGTATGTGATTTTCTCTCTACAGGCAATTAACTCCTACATATTTTTATATTATTTTTATTAAATAATTAATTAGTTAAGTATTGATATATTAAAATATAAAAAATTTATTCTTTAATTAATTGAATAGAATTAGGGCTTATAATTCTCATTTCTTATTAAATATAATATATATAATTAACTAGTTAATTATAATATATTATTGATTAATAGCAAAATAATTAATTGATTAATTACTTAAAATAAAATAAAGTATTATTAATATAAGAGTCATAATCGAGACTTAAGTATATTATTGATTAATAAAAAATAATTAATTTATTATTCAATTAAAATAAAATGAAAATTATTATTATAGGGGTTACAGGTGTGACTTAAGTGTCACGCTTGTGAAAAGATATATTTTTAATTCCTTAATTAAATAAAATTAAATAAAATATAATTCATAATAAAAATATGAAAATAAATAATTATTTTTTTGAAATCTTATTAATTAATTAGTTATTGTTTATTAAAACGTAATTATTACTTATGTTATTATTAAGCCATTTGAAATATTTTTTCCTTTTTTAATTACATATTCTTAAAATATCTGTAATTAATTTTAATTATAACTATTTAGTAAATTAAAATATAATTTCACGTAATTAAAATATTATCAATTAGTTAAAATGTAATTAATTTATTTTATGAAAATGTGATACTTGATTAATAATGGTAATTAGAATATAATTAATTAAATGATTTATTAAATTCTACTTTATTTATTTATTAATTATTAGTCATTAACGTTTAATCTTATTCAGTTGTAATTAATAATAATTAATATATTATTAATTATTGGATGTATATATGTAGGTAAGTAGTCACAGCTGTGACTTAATATACATAGGCGTGACTGCCTTACATGGTTGCGACGTGCATGTATTTTCTTTTTATAGGCAATTAACACCTATATACTTTTGTAACCTTTTTTAACAAATAAATAATTAATTAAGTATTGATTTATTGAAATACAGTTAATCTATTCATTAATTAATTAAAAAGAATTAGTGTCTATATTTTTCATTTTTATTAAATATAATATATATAATTAATTGACTAATTATAATATATTATTGATTAATAAAAAATTAATTAATTGATTAGTTACTTAAAATAAAAAGAAAATTTATTATTGTAGGAGTCACAGACGTGGCTAAAGTGTCATGCCTGTGAAAATAGCTATTTTTAATTCCTTAATTAAATAAATTTAATTAAAATATAATTTATTAGTATCAATATATAATTAAATAATTGATTTATTCAAATCTTATTAATTAATTAATTAATTAATGATTATTAAGACGTAATTATTACTTATGTTATTATTAACACTTTTGAAATATTTTCCCTTATTTAATTACATATTCTTAAAATATCTTCAATTAATATGATTATAACTATTTAGTAAATTAAAATATAATTTCATGTATTTAAAATATTATCAGTTAGTTAAAATATAATTAATTAATTGGTTTACGAAAATGTGATACTTGATTAATTATGGTAATTAGAAAATAATAAATTACAAGATATATTAAATTATACTTTATCCATAAATTAGTTACTAATCATTAACTATTAATCTTATTCAGTTGACATATATATGTAGGTAATTAGTCATGACTGTGACTTAATATTCACAGGCATGACTGCCATGCACGGTTGTGACATGTATATTCTTTTTTTTATAGGCAATTAACTCGTATATAAGTTTATAACCTTTTTAATATGTAAATTATTAATTAAGTATTGATTTATTAAAATATTTTTATTCTATTCATTTATTAATTAAATAGGCTTATATTTTTCATTTTTATTAAATATAATATATATAATTAATTGAATAATTATAATATATTATTGATTAATAACAAAATAATTAATTGATTAATTATTTAGAATAAAATAAAATATTATTATTATAGGAGTCACAGGAGTGACTTAAGTATATTATTGATTAATAAAAACAATTAATTGATTATTTCATTAAAATAAGATGAAAAATTAATATTATAGGAGTCACAGGCATGACACTTATGAAAAAATCTATTTTTAATTCCTTAATTAAGTAAAGGTGTGACTTAATATTCAAAGGCGTGATTGCCTTGCACGGTTGTGACGTGCACGTTCTTTTCTTTTTACAGACAATTAACTCCTATATAATTTTATAACATTTTTAATAAATAAATAATTAATTAAGTATTGATTTATCAAAATATTATTAATCTATTCATTCATTAATTAAATAGAATTAGTGCTTATATTTTTTCATTCATTAATTAAATAGAATTAGTGCTTATATTTTTCATTTTTATTAAATATAATATATAATTAATTGACTAATTATAATATATCACTGATTAATAAAAATAATTAATTAATTATTTACTTAAAATAAAAATAAAATTTATTATTATAGGAGCCACAGGCATGACACTTTCTAATTTCTTAATTAAATAAATTTAATTAAAATATAATTCATAATTATTAATATATAATTAAATAATTGATTTATTCAAATCTTATTAGTTAATTAATTAGTTTAATTAATTAATTAATTAATGATTATTAACATGTAATTATTATTTATGTTATTATTAATGCGTCTAAAATATTTTTTCCTTTTTAATTACGTATTCTTAAAATATCTTTAATTAAATTAATTATAAATATTTAGTAAATCAAAATATAATTTCATGTAATTAAAATATTGCCAATTAGTTAAAATATAATTAATTAATTGATTTATGAAAATGTGATGCTTGATTAATAATGGTAATTAGAAAATAATAAATTAAAAGATTTATGAAATTATACTTTATTTATAAATTAATTATTAATTATTAACTGTTAATTTTATTCAGTTGTAATTAATAATGATTAATATATTATTAATTAATTGATGCATACATGTAGGTAATTAGTCATGGTTGTGACTTAATATTCACAGGCGTGACTGTCATACACGTTTGCGACGTGCTTGTTCTTTTTTTTACAAGCAATTAACTCCATATAATTTTATAACCTTTTTTAATAAATAAATAAATAATTAAGTATTGATTTCTTAAATATAATTAATCTATTAATTAATTAATTAATTAATTAGAATTAGTGCTTATATTTTTCTTTTTATTAAATATAATATATATAATAATTGACTAATTATAATATATTATTGAATAATAACAAAATAATTAATTGATTAATTACTTAAAATAAAATAAAATATTATTATTGTAGGAGTCACAAGAATGACTTAAGTATATTATTGATTAATAACAAATTAATTAATTGATTATTTAATTAAAATAAAAAGATAATTTATTATTATAGGAGTCACAAGCGTGACTAAAAGTGTCACGCCTTTGAAAGAATCTATTTTTAATTTCTTAATTAAATTAAATTTATTGAAATATATTTCATAATAATCAATATATAATTAAATAATTGATTTATTCAATTCTTATTAATTAATTAATTATTAATTATTAACACGTAATTATTATTTATGTTATTATTAATGCGTTTGAAATATTTTTCCCTTTTTAATTACATATTCATAAATATCTTTAATTAATTTAATTATAACTATTTAGTAAATTAAAATCTAATTTCATGTAATTAAAATATAATCAATTAGTTAAATGGACAGTGAATGTCCGTTAAACAGACATACACCGTATCCTAACGGACATAGACGGGCTTGGGTGTGCTTTCCAGACTCGAGAAGGTCCGTTTAATAGACCTAATGTCTATTTAACGGACATGGACTGGACTAAGGGCATTTTTAGACCCGAGAATGTCCATTTAACGGACATATGAGACAACTATACCCCTCCAAAGCCTTTCCAATAGTTCCTACATCCATTCTAACATCATGTTCACTCATAATCTTTCCAAATTCACTTCTTCAAAATGCAATATCACTCCTCAAACATTCAATTATCAAATTGATTGCATTAAACTCCCAAATCTCAACTCAAATGATTCATCACATACAACAAATTCTCATCATTACTATAGCTGTTTTGTATGTACATCCTATGCAGCAACCACTTATAATGATCATATCTTTTAACTCAGATATCCAAAAATTTCATACTTTATATCATTGGAAAGTTAGAAAGATAATCTACAACTTCTAAGAAGATAACTTTGTCTAATTCAGTTTACATTAATGCGTGTTTTCCCTTGAATTCAAAACATAATTCTAACCCCTTTGAAAAGCTGGAAAATGCAATGTAAAGACTTGGAAAGTCATGAAACAAATATCAACATATTTCATTAATATCAAAAGATAAGAGTTCTACAAAGCTTTAATGGGCATTTGAAGCCACAATACATAATAATCCAAAAATACAAAGTTTACATAGACGTGAATTGCTCAAAATGCGACTAAAGCCTTGTTTTACAAAACTAGTTTAAAATACAAAAACATTGCACAAGTGGAGTGATGCCTTGACTCTTAGTTACTCGGCCTCATGCTCTTCACCTAAAGATGGGACGAAAATGGAGGGGTGAGCTTAAAGCTTGTGGGTAACAGTTTATAATAGAAAAATAAGCAAAACCTTTGAAATGTTTATTTGTCGATACAAAGTTCTAATTAAATTCATAAAACGTATCGTTCTCAAATTCATAACCAAAATTCACAAACTACAAATTATTTATGCATCAAACTTTTTAACATATCATAAGCACATCAGAATGGTTTTGGGTGGATCCATAAATATGACAAACTACACATTTCCACATAATGGTCCCGTATAGTCGTAAACTTGACGAACTATCGCAATCCTGTATAGTGGTTTTGTGTAGATGTAAACTTGAGGAAGTCCATGAAGGAGCTCCATGTCATTAGCGGGCAAGTGGGAGAAGCCTTTAACTTGGTCAATGTGCACGTGACATATTTGAATGGACTACACCAAACCCACTTAACATGTAATTCATGAATTGAAAACGGTTTGCCCAAAAGTCATATTTTGGAAACTTGTTTTTTATAAATATAAGATATTTAGAAACCCATTTCCGAAAACATGATTTCATAAATATGTTATTAAAAAAACATTTTCAAAGTCTTTTCATAAATCATCCACAGTCACACAATTCAAATAACAAACATATAGCAATTTCTCAATTTATTCAAGAAGCAATAAATGCAACATTTATGATGCAATTTAAATCATTAACTTCCTTAATTCAAAGAAAACATTAGTGGCTTATTTACTTTATTATAAACGTGTACCCACCTTGAATTTCTTGCCTAAGAAATTGGCTTAAGGATGTCTTTCCTCTTGCTCCTTTTGCCTTTCTTGATCCCCTTCTTGATTTCCTTCATAAATGACAAAATTTCCATTCAATGGGAATTCAAATTGGAAAGCCCAAAGAAACATATGCATAAAATTAATCCTAGAATACTTAAACTCATGCATTTCTTAAACTTTATGAACCAAAACTCTTGCAAAACTCCAAAAGATTAAACATACACTTACCTTGAATCTTTACTAAACATTGTTTCTTGGCTCAAAAGAAAGCTCTTTTCTTCCTCTTCCTTTTTCTCCTTCTTGAACAATTTCAAAATCACTCTTTAAGGCTAAGAAAAATTAAAACCTAGCTTAGCTCTCTTTCTCTCCTTTCTTTTCTCTCCAACTACACTCTCTCCCTCTTCTCTCTTCTATTTTCATTTTTGGCTTCTTCAAATGCAAGACAAAGCCTCTTCTTTCCCATTTTACCCTTAATGAGTCTAAAAAGTCCATTTTACCCTTCCTTGTTTGCCTTGTATCTTTTATCCTTAAGTGAACTACCAAAAATGCCCTTGAACATTCTTATTACCTTAATACTTCAATTCAATTAAACTCTGTTATAAAATCTTACCAATATTAACAAAATAATTAACTCCATAAAATAAATCCATAAAGACCTCATAATAATATAAATCATGCTTAATTAAAAAAATTTCCGGGGCTAACATAATTAACATTTTTGCCTTCCCATAATAAGAATATGGAACTTTCTCTAGAAAAAGTGTATGTAGAATTGAAAAGCAAGATATTTCTTTTTCATATCAAACCTGTACATGTTCACTCGCTAGATGAAAGACAGCAGTTCGCTATTATGTATTACCTTGAAATTGATGATGATGAATTAAAAAAGGCTTCAGCTTCACTTGGAAAAGACAATCAAATTTCAACTGATGATCAAAATAACACTGCTGACATTACACCTCCACCTATTTCAGGTATTCGTCATTATTTAT
>JANZLD010539243.1:0-14412 GCA_026413575.1 Erythroxylum carthagenense
GATTTTCAACTTAATTTCAATTAACTCATCCACTTTTGAATATTTCTTATTTTCACTCAAAAATCGGGGTCCAACATGCCGCAGGCAAGGAGTTGGCAAATGTCCAAATTTCATCAGCAGCAAACCTTATGGGTGTGGTAGCCTTCAGAAGTCACTCTTCTTGTTGGGCATTGTGCCAATTCGTGGAAGACAACCTACAAAAACAGAGATAGACACAATACCAGAATAACAGAAGAGGGTTGAATGGGTGAGTGGGAATGGCAGATGAGAGATGCGTGTATTCTGAAAGAGAAGATGAAATTAGTGGATTAATATGTATTGGGATGGAGTATCGGCAACTGCAGATTAAAGATGAGAGAGGGGATTTGGGGAAAACAAAGAGGTAGAATAAAGAAAGGGTGAAAAGGGAGTATCGGTAAAGCTGAAATTTTCGTTTTTTTATTTTAAAAAAAATAAGATGAAAATTAAAATTGCAGAATAAAAAATATTAAATTAAATTCCTAACTAAACTGAATTAAACATAAAATGAAAATAAAAGAAAATTGCTAAAAACATAAAGGAAAGGATACGAATGGGGTGCCTCCCATTAAGCGCTTATCAAAGGTCATAAGCTTGACCCTTGGCATATGTACATCATCCATTATCGAATGGATGCTTGAGTCCAACAGGAAGCATGCTCAAACTCTGTGATAAACCTGGAATAACTTCCTATGAATGCAGCTCCTTCTCAGCACGATGCTCCATAACTTTGGAAGAGTGGAACTTTATCGCTTCACCATCATACTCTAATGTCCACTCGTCTTTTCGGGCAACGCCCTTCTCACACCAGGATGGTCTCTGTAAAAGTAACGCCAATGTTTGTGAAGATTCAACATCCTGCTTGCCACCTTCAGTCTTCAGTTCGCTCGCCCATGACTCTCCTAAAAATTGTACTCCTTGTGGCTCTTCCTATTCTTCTTCTTCTTGTACCTGTAAATAACTAGGAAAAGGAAACGAAATTTGGTTAGCGATAACATGAACTGCATCGCTTACCTTAGGAGGTTGCACTTTCTCCATCTTTTTTCGAACTATAATCTCTTCCTCTTCTAACTCTGCTTGTTCTTCCATCTTTGCCTTGAAAAATTGACTTGGAAATTTTTTGGGATTGATTTTCGATTGTGCTAGAAAATTTTCAAAACTTTGTGCCTCCATTCGATTAACAGCAGCTACAATTTGACTTCGCTGGTTTTCCAAATTCTTTTGTTAATTTTCCAAATTTCGGATACTTACTTCTGTATTTCACTGGAACATCAAAGTGTTAGCGGTCAAAGTTTGCAACATAATTTCTAAAGAAGACTTACCTTTGGCATTTGATGTCCTATTCGGATTTTGTTGAGGCATGTACGGTTGTCTAAACTGCTGGAATTGAAAAGTCCTTGTCACCAAAATCATTATAATCTCCTCTAAAGACATCTCATTAGCTTGTGGTGGTGACGGTAGAGGTGGAGGTGGAGGTTCGAAGTATGACTGCTCTTCATAATAGCTCAGTGGAGAAGTGAATCTGTACTTTGTATCCTATAAAAAGGAACATGTATAAAAAGAATAAACCAAAAATGAGCAAATTTCACATACCTTAGCTTGTTGGTCATCTCTTGGTACTTACACAGCTAAGGGTGTGAAATCCGCCACTTGATGGTCAAACCTGGAAGTCGCAACAGACATAAACTCATTATCATAATAAGGAGAATATGAATAATCATAATTAAAAGCATACTGATAGTGAGTCATACCGCTAAAAGATCAAAAACTCAAAAAGAGCTGTGAAACTGAAACAAACAGAAGACAAGGTAACCAAGCACAACGAAACCAAAAACAAAAACAAAAACAAAAACAAAAATATCACTAACAAAAACCGTTAAGAAATTCCCCGACAACGGCGTCAAAATTTGGTGATGTTGTTACCTACAACCAAATATAATAGAAATCACTTCCGTTAAAACAATTTAATGTAGTAGCGATAAGCGGATATCGTTCCCACGAGGAATTTTTAACAGTGGAGGTTAGCGAATTCAAACAAAACAAATAACAAAAGCAAAAGGGGGGTTTGTGTAATCACGACAATAATAGAAAATCAAAAGGAAAGATCACAAATTGAAAGCAATAATTTAATCTGAAAAATCAATGAGAAAATATCTTAGTTTCGGGTCACTGATGTTATCATGCTATTATGGATCCTTGACATAAAATTGTAATAATTAACAAACATTCATTGGGGAAATTTCTCTTATGGGTAATGTCTAGAAACATGTATTCTAGCATTCTTATTAAACAATAACCTAGATAAGATCATAGGCGTAATTGAATAATAGCATTAAGAATCAAGAACCAATAAGCAAGCGAAATACATGCACAACATGCAATCAATCAAGCAGATATTTTCTTAGAATTTTCCAACTCTAACGTAGAGAAGTTAATTGTAATTGCTACTTATGATTACCGAAATTGAACGTCATATCCCGTTAACCTAGCGATTGACCCAATTAATCTCTAGTTGCGCACCTAGAAACCAACGAACTCAATTGAAAAGACAAATATGAAAATATCCAATATTCATTAACAACGTAAAAAGTATCCAAAACATCTCACTATAATAACAGAAAACATGGATCCCTCAACCAAGATAAGAAAATTAGCTACTCATAATTGAATTGAAAACAAAGAAAATAACAAAACAATATGTCTCCATCCCTAGTCTTTTGAGGAAAGCTACGAAAATACCAATTGAAATCTGCAGAAAACTTAAAATAATAGAATAAGAAAGGTGCGGCAGTCTAAAACCTAACCTAAACCTACGATACCCCCCTTCTAACCCTAAGATGTATAAATATATATATGTGCGGCAATCATCCCCCTCTCCTATTTGATGTGAATCTCCTCATTATCTTCTCTTGATTTTGTCCAGATTAGGTGCACTTCCATTTTGGGTAGAAGACTTCTTGGAAAGAAGACAAGAGGATCTTTAAAGATTGTGTTTTAATTGGAATCAAATTCTAGAATTTTATCTGCAGATTCCAGATTCCAGATTCCATCCTTAGGCGTGCCCACGCTTAGTCTCTGAATTTCAGCCAAATTGGGGATTTTGGATTTCTTTCCTTCTTTTGCATCTTTTTGATCAAATTTCGTCCCTAAGGTGTTGAAAACCATCTGTAAATAATTATAAAGCAATTCCATCAATTTCGGATAATAATTTTAACACTTTAACAATAATTACGCCCAAAATATGTGCAATTTAAATGACTTAACAGAATGACACTAAAAGCAACTGATGAACCAAACGATGATGAAAGTAAAACTGAGTTACAAATAAATGGAGATGACAAGTTCAACTTTATAGTCAGAAAATATACCCGCTTCTATAAAAAGAAACTGATGAAGAAAAGAGAAGGAAACAAGAAATTTGGGAATAATAAGTTCCTATCAAAAGGCAGCAGCAGCAGCAACAGCAATACACAAAACAATCAAATCATATATTATCACTACAAGAAGCCTAGACACACAAGATCTAAATGTCCTCTTCTTCAAAAGGACAAATCAGAGAATAGAAAACCCAAAAAGAAACCGATGACTGTAGCTTGATCAGATGAAGATTCTGAAAACTTTGAAGAAGAAGAGCCAGAAGAAGTTAGTAATGTTTGCTTCATGGCTAAATCAGGAGACGATGAGGTATATTATTCCGACTATGATATTGGAGTTGATGAATTGAAAAATACATATCATGAATTGTATGATCAGTATAAAAATTTGACAGTGAAGTATTTCAAAGAAGTTGAAAAGTCCAAAAATAATGATGCATATTTGAAGAGTAAGATTAAATCATTAGAATCTGTGAATGAGAGTTTGGCGAATAAAAATACGTCTCTTGAAGTTGATTATAAACAAAGGTCTCTAAAAAGGAAGCTTTAGAAGAAAGAGTGGCCAAGTTGGAAAATACTTTGCTTGAGAATGATTCTGACAAAGTGAAACAGTTAGAAGAAAAAGTTGCCACACTAGAACTTGATAAAGAGAAATATACTCGAAAGATCTTACCTTTAGAAAAGATCTTAAAAAATTCATCTATGGAAGGAAGAACTTGGATGCATTAATTGGTAGTGGTAAATGCATTTTTGATAAGGATGGAATAGGTTACAATGAAAACAACAATATTAGGCCATACAAGAATTTCTTTGTTAAATCCAATAGTAGCTATAATCAAAATAGTACGAACCTAATATATGGTAGAAATTGTAGCAATTTTCCTCATCTATTTTATGTTTCTACTATGATACATTAGTCATTCTTATAACTTTCATAAAATGGATAAATTATCTCAAATATATGTTTGGAGATTGAAAGGTTAAGTAACTAACCTGAAGGGACCCATAAAATTTTGTATACCTAAAATGAGATAATATTTTTCTATAGATATGCTTCAAAATGGAGATAAGAGAAAATCAATGGATAGTTGTCAGTGGTTGTTCAAGACATATGACAGGTGAAATATCACATTTCAATTATATTGAAACGAAAGATTAAGGTAATGTTATGTTCACTGACAAAAATAAAGCAAAGGTTACCAGAATTGGTAAAATTGGTGATTCTGACTCTACCTATATTGATAATGTCCTTTATGTTGATGGTTTGAAACATAAACTGTTAAGTGTAAGTTAGTTATATGACAAGGGTTATAAATTCATTCTATGCATCTCATTGTGAAATAGTCGATAATCATAATGATAATATTGTATTCGTTGTTCCTATAAATCAAAACATATATTGTGCTCAATTGGAAAACATGTCTTCACAAAGTGTTAAGTATTTTATTTCTTTAGAAAAGGATTCATTTATCTAACACAGAAGATTTGGACATACTAGTATGAGCATTCTATCAAAATTGTCCAAGAATGAGTTAGTAAATCAAGTTTGTGAGACTTGTTTAAAAGGAAAATAAATCAGAAGCAGCTTCTTTCCTAAAAATATTATGTCTACTAAACAACCACTTACATTTTTGCATATGGATTTGTTTGGTTCCATTAGGACTCAAAGTTTTGGTGGTAAACATTATAGTTTTGTTTTAGTAGATGACTATTTTATATTTACATGGGTTTACTTCCTATCAAACAAAGATGATGCTTTTGAAGTTTTGAGAAGTTTTGTAGAAAATAATAGTATGACTCACTAATTTTCTTGCCCAGGAATCCTCAACAGAATGGTGTCGTTGAGAGAAAGAACAAGACCCTAGTTGATATGGATAGGATAATGCTGTGTGAAAGTGGCCTTATGGTTACTAGGTAGAAGTAGTATCCACTGCTTATTATATACTCAACAGTTACCTTACAAGACCTATTTTGAAAAAGGCTCCCTATGAGTCGTGGAAAAAAATGAATGCCACTTACTTTCGAGCATTTGTTTGCAAGTGATTCATTCTAAATAATGGGAAAGATAACCTTGGAAAGTTCGATGCGAGATCAGATGAAGTTATCTTTTTGGGTTATAGTATCACTAGTAAAGGCTTCAAAGTTTACAACAAAAGAAGATAGAAGAATCAATACACGTAGTGTTTGATGAAGCACTACCTTCGATAACACTACCCGATTCAAATGATAAGGAACATCCCTTGGTTCCTAAAAATTCATTGACTACACCTACAATACCATCGAAATCTCAAGATCAAGAAGGTCCTTTTGAAGTTAGGACAGAGCAGGCTCCTTCCTCTCAGCAGGAACCTATGTAACGAAGAATACTAAGAGAATAGAGAGGTCAAGATACACATCAATACAATCTGGGAGACTCTTTTGAAAGTCTAAGAACCATATCATCCTTCAAGAACAACTTTATTGCCCTCATTTCACAATCAGAACCAAAAATCATTGAAGAGGCTTTACTGATTAAAATTGGGTTTTAGCCATGAAAAATGAATTGGATTAGTTTGACAAAAACAAAGTTTAGAATCTAGTACCTCACTAGAAAAACAAGTTAACCATTGGAAATTGTTGGGCTTTTGGAAACAAACTTGAAGAAAATGGAAAGGTGGTAAGAAATAAAGCTAGACTTGTAGCTCAAGGTTATAATCAATAGGAAGTTATCGATTATGAAAATTATATGCCTGTTGCTAGACTAGAATTGATTAGAATTTTACTTGGCTTTACACATTATAGAAACTTTAAATTATTCCAAATGGACATCAAAAGTGTCTTCTTAAATGGATATATTACTGAAGAAGTGTTTTTTAACAACCTCTAGGTTTTGAAGATGAAAACCATCTTGATTACGTGATGAAGTTGACTAAAGCCTTATATAGTCTAAAACAGGTTCCTTGAGCATGGTATGAGAGGTTAAGTAATGTTTTACTTGAGAATAACTTTGAAAGAGGAAAGGTAGATAAAGCCTTATTCATTAAGAAGAAGGAGAATCATTTACTCATAGTGTAATACACGTTGATGACATAATATTTGGTGCTACTAATCAATCTTTTTGTTAAGAATTCTCAACATTAACACATGGAGAGTTTAAAATGAACATGATGGGAGAATTATCTTTCTTTCTCAGATTACAAATCGGGAAAATAGAAAAGGAATCTTCATAAGCCAAGATAAGTACACAAAGGAACTCATCAAGAAGTACCATTTTGAGAATGCCAAACCTATGGGTACTTCTATGTATACTAGAACAAAACTTGATGAGGATGAAGAAGGCAAGGCTACGGATGACACAAAGTATAGAAGAATGATTAGGTCACTACTATATCTTACAAGCTTAAGACTAGACATTATGCTTAGTGTGTGTCTTTGCATACGCTTCCAATTACATAAAAAAAAGCCACCTTAAAGTAGTCGAGAGGTTCTTTTGATATCTTTTCGAAACTATAGATTGTGGATTATGGTATCCAAAAACTAACGCTTTTGACATAGTTGGCTATTGTGATGCAGATTATGCAAGTTATAAAGTTGATTGAAAAAGCACAAGTGGTCACTGTCAATTTCGTAGAGGATATCTAGTTTCTTGGTCATGCAAAGAACAAAATTACACAGTGCTTTCAACAATCGAAGCAGAATATATAGCAGTTGCTAGCTGTTGTGCTCAAATCTTATAGATGAAGCATCAACTCTAGGATTTCTCTCTAAAATTTAATCATATTCCTATATTATGAGATAATACTGGTGCAATAAATCTTTTGAAAAATCCTGTGTATCATTCTAAGACTAAGCATATAGAAATCAAGCATCATTTTCCTATAGATCATGTTTTAGAAGGTACCATTGATCTTTTACATTTTAATACTAAAAATCAAGTAGCTGATATCTTCACTAAACCACTATCTGAAGATAGATTTTTCCTATTGAGAAATGAGCTTGGTATGTGTAAACTATTTGATATTATTTTCATATGAATTTTCTATGCTACTTCTCTTTGTTAACATTAGCAGGATTCTTCTTCTTTAGAAGGCTCCTCTCAGGTTCGAGACCTCTTCTTATTCTAGTAGGCTCCTTCTAGATCATAAGGCCCCTCCTGTTTTAGAAGGCTCCTTTCGATTTATTAGAGCAAATTACACGTGTCCCAAAAAGGTAATTTTCTTCTTTTGTCATTTCAGTTTTTAAAGACGTGTGCACATTTCTGACAAGTGACTGTACAAGATAGACAAAAGATATGAAAATGATTACACTTTCTATAGTAGCGTAATCTTCACATGAGATCAACGCTCAAGAATCACTTAATATTACCAGAAACAGACTTCTCTCTTCTACTCATCCTTATAATTGTTTGAAGCGCTACTCTTTACTTTCTACATTCTAACTCTTTGTTTTCATCTCAAATCTTCTAAACCTCATCCATCGCTTTTACAATGACACGAACCAAATCAAAAAGAAAAAAGAAAACCCCAAATTCTACTGATAGCCATGGTGAAGCTCATGTTACTGAATCTGTCTCCTCCAAACCTTAAGTATCAGAAACACCCATTCTATTTATGCCCATTCCTACTCCATAAACTTCCAGACTTCCTAAACTCAATCCTAAAGATAAGAAAGTGGTCGACGTGCACTATATTACAAACGACAATAATTCAGATGAAGAAATTGCTAGGTTGATTAGACGACCAAGGATCAAATGAAGTCTTGCAATGCAAGCCAAAAAAAAATTTTGTACAAAAAGAAGCCATTGATGCTAGAAAGAAAGAAGAAAAAGAATCCAAAAAAAGAAAAAGGAAAGAAATAAAGATAGGCAAAGAGCTTGTGACTGAAGATGCTATTAAGGATCCCGTGTAAAGAAATAAGTTGTGTCATGAAGAGATGATTCCTAAAGAAGAAAGTGCAAGGAAGATAAAGACAACTGCACAAAAGGAAAGACATCAATATCACTAAAAATATTTCATTCAATGGAAGCTGAAGTCCCCTATAAATTGCAGTACAAGAAAAGAAAAGTGTTTTTTTGGCAAATCTTGCTTCCTATGATGTTTGATAACATAGGTATACCTATCTTTCCTTACTTTGTTGCCATTAGTTGGAAAAATCTTCTAAAATTAGATGAAACCATATAAAATTCAAATATAAAATTAAAAGTCAATTTATAAATTAAATTTAATAAAATGAAAGTTATAAGACAGGAAAACGATAATAAAAATAAAAGACGAATAAGTTCATTTACTCAGTTCTATATTCTTGGTATTTTATTATATATACTCACTTAGATATACTTACATTCTAAACACATGTAAGAAAAGAAGAAATTGATGGAAAGCTAGTCATTGTCTCATAGGTACGTGAATGTGAAATTTTAATTTATGAAGAAATCTTATAAGATGTACTAGACGTAGCTCCTATAGGGAGAACTAATTTTCCCTATCATAAGTGGGATGTCGATGATTTAGAGCTGGTAGAAGTTGTCAAATACATCTGTTGTCATGTTGAGAATACCCAAGATGGGAGACCCTAAAGCAGGCAATTAGACTTACTACCATGATGTCTTGTATAGTTATCACGTACTTCAATTTTTCCCAGGAGTAGCTCAGTTGAAAGGTGTAGCATGCTGGACACTTATGTAGTGTATAATGTTCTAAAAAGGGAACATAATGAATTTTTTAGCAATGATCTTGAGGTTCATAGCGGATAAGGTGAATCATAAGAATACTCATCTTTCCCCTATATTCAGAGATAGAATTAAGATTATTGTACTAAAACTTGTACAGTTGGCTTATTATGCATTCAAACTATCTTTTACTCCTTATTCTCCTTCACTTCTACAACTTTCTAATAAATATTTAAAGTATGTTAAATGCCTTACACATGTATCCTAATAAACATTTAATATTTATATATATATTCTCAATCAATCAAGATGCTACATTTTAACAATTCATTCATAACATCTAATCAAATGATTTGAAAATATAGCGCAGTAACTTTCACTTGTGTGTTGTAGTTCTCGTGTTGCTGTATAAGTTATTCAAATTGTACCTGTAGTTTAGTTACAAATTTCTTTGATTTATGAAAATATATAATTTGTACAATTGGCGTATTATGCCTTCGAACCATTTGATAATCAGCAATGATAATAGAATATTTAGTAACATGCTAAAGAAAAGATGGAAGTTGAGATTAGATCTTGGTAGCACCAGAAACATACTTCTTGAACTAAGAAAAATACAAGACATTGTAATTATTTGATTAACTCCAATCGGTTAGTAAATGCTACTACAAGTCAAAAAATTTTAATTGGCCTAAAAGATGAGATAGAAAATTTCTGATTAACTCAAGTTTTCCATTAATGACCAATGTTAGCAAAAGCTAATCAATTTTAATAACAAAAATTATTAAAGTAAATCGAACAGAAAAATTGGTCAGTTCAAAATTCTTATGATTAAACTAAACTAATTGGATTTTTTAATTATTAATTATACTGTAAAAAGGCAATTTGCTTATCTTTTATCCAGTGCTAATTGCATTATGTTCTTAGACAATAAAAGAATCATATGTACTTTATTTAATAAAAAAATAATACATAATTTTTTGGTTTTTTTTGAAAAGAGAAATTTGAATTAGTAAATAATGAAGTTACAAAACATCGAATGTCTAAGGATATAACCTTTAGAATTCAACACAACAGAGTATGAATACCAAATAAGAGATAAAAGAATTAATTACTTTATTGGACATTCTGATTCATAAGAGTTAATGGCCAAGTGGTGCATGGTTCTACAGGAATAAGAGTTCGTCGATGTCTCTAGTTATTTCTGCGACAAATGTTCCCACAGTTTTGCTTGTGGCCGCAAATCTTCTCGCATTCCTTTCCTTCGAGATGGACTGGACTGTTAGACCTATGGCAATGATAAATGTCCCTCATTCGACTTTTCAAAAATATGATTATGTTGCCAACCAATAGATGGTAGAGATTAGTGAGTTTTTAGAACTATTCCAACCTCAGAAGGATTTAACTTGTTCCCAAATCAAGGTAGCAGTTGAGCATAAGACGTAAAGATGGTCCTTTGATGTAGGATAACTAATCTGTAGTGCTAATCTTATTTTTTATGGTCGGTTAAAGGAGGATGGATACCTTGGGACCAGACAATACTGTTCCAAGAGAACCTAGGTGCCCATAGTAGTTCAATAATGCATTTGCTCTTCAGCTGATTTAAAGGCTAATTCTCCTAGAAATAAAGATCTGAGCTGTTTGAAGGGGAATAATGAGGCTGTGAGTATTTGAGGTAATTAGGAAATAGCCAGGAGTCCCCCTGATGAAAGAGCTAAGTTTGGTAGAGGTGGGAAAAGGTAGGAGGTTAGGATTAGTATTTTGAAGTTAAAACAAAGAGCCATACCCTAACCAATTATCGAACCAAAATGAGGTTTTTTCCTCATTCCCAATTACGTAAAAGACATCATCCTATACTAAATTCTTTAAAAGAATCAACTGTTTTAGAAAATAAGAATAAGAAGGATTCATATTAATTTCCTAAATACACCTGCCTTTGATGAAGTACAAATGGAGTTATCATATCCATACCGATTGCTTATCCTCAAATATCCACCATAAATGCTTGAGGGTAGGAGCTTAGTTTGTGAGTTTTGATGGACTGATATTTAACCCACCTTCTATCTTTGGAACACATATGTCAGCCCATTTAACCTTAGCAATCTCTCTAGTTCCGTTTGGTTGGTTCCATAGGAAGTTCCTGAATAATCGCTCCACCATTTTGATAACATTACTAGAGAGGAAGACATGGCAGCTCCAGTATATATGGAGAGAATTGAGTACTATTTTGAGGAGTTATGCAAAACTATGGTAAGCGGTAGTAAAAGGGGGACTTGAGAGGAAACTCTCGTTTTCGTATATCAAAACAAATGTCACTATACATGTCTTTTATACAAACAATGAAGAAGAAAACAAATGACACTGTACTGCAGAAATGAAAAACAATAAAAAAGAAATCGTAACTAACTGTCCTTTCTGTGCACATGGTATGTGATTGCTGGTGCGTTGCGCTTTGTGTTATTAGGCTGTTGTGTCAGAGGATGTTGTTTCGATGAGTATTCCGAAACCCCCTCCATAAGTTGGGCCATGTTTATGAGGCCTAACTTGCAAAGCATGTCGTCAAAAACAATAGCAGCCAAAGGTTTTGTGAAGGGATCGGCAACCTGTAGTGTGGATGGGATGTGAGTAGTGTTGAGGAATCCTTCCTTAACGGCATGGCGGACGAGATGGCAATGGATGTCGAGGTGTTTTGTTTGCTCATGAAAGACCAGATTCTCTGAAATATGGATAGCTGCAGTGTTGTCGCATTTTAATGGGATAGGAAATTTTACCGGTACTCGCAAATCACGACAAATGTAGGTGATCCACCGGAGCTCGCATAATGTGCTCGCCATATTGCGGTACTCGACTTCGACTAACAATGCCTTGCTTTTTGGTTTTCCATGAGATCAAGGAATGATCGAGGAATACACAATAGCCGGTCAATGATCTACGAGAAAAGTGCATCCTGCCCAGTCTGCGTTAGAGTATGCATAGAGTTGTGGTTCACCATTTCAACTTGGGTAGAATAATCCTTTGTGTATGGAGCCTTTGAGACACCTTAAAACATGAACCAAAGCATGTCAATGGGGTTGACGTGGTTAATGAGTAAATTGGCTTAGTTGTTGCACTGGAAAGGTGATGTCGGGCCGTGTGAAATTGAGATAGAGAAGTTTTCTGATGATCCGTCTATAGCATTCTGGATCAGATAATAAAGCGCCTCGTCTATAGTCAGCTTGGTGCCTTGCGGCATAAGGACTGTGGCTGATTTGAGATCAGTAAGGTGGGCATCTTTGAGAATATCAAATATATATTTCTTCTGTGAGAGGATCATACCTACGGTTAACCTCACAACTTCCACTCCAATGAAGTATTTCACATTCCCCATATCTTTAATAGTAAATGCACTATGTAGGAAACCCTTCACGGTAGATATCAAGAACTCAGATGGGCCAGCAATTAACACATCATCTACGTATATGATTAACGTAAGAAAGTTATCACCAGTACCTTTTGTGAACAGGCAAGCATCGGATGTGGATTGGTGGAAACCAAACTTGGTCAATTTTGTGGTGAGTTCCTTGTTCTATTGTCACCCTGCCTGCTTAAGACTATATAAAGACTTTTGGAGCTTCAAGACTTGTCGGGGTAAAACTTTGTTGTATCCAGGTGGTGGCTGCAAATAAATCTCTTCATCAATGTGCCCACGTAAGTATGCATTGTTGATGTCGCTATGATGTATTGGCCAGTTAAGTGAAGCTGCGATCGCGAGTAAAATTCGTACTGATATGTTTTTGGCGACAGGAGGGAAAACATCAAAATAGTCAATCCTTGTAATCTGATCGAAGCCCTTGACGACTAATCTGGCTTTTCTCCTTTCCATAGAACCATCTGAGTTCCGCTTGATTTAAGAAACCCATTTTGTGGATAGAGCTCTTTTCTCGTTTGGTAATACCGTAGGGGTCCATGTGTGATTGAGCTCCAAAGCTTTAATTTCTGCATCCATTGTTTCTACCCATAATGGGTCATGTCAAGCACTTTCATATGACAAAGGTTCATACTCAGCAGAAACGTGTGCGATGATGGAGATGTATGTGTTGGAAAGAAAGAGATCAGTGGGTACCTAGACTGAAGATGCGGTGGCAGAAGGCGTAAGAGGAGGAGTGGGCGTTACAAGGGAGACATAATCGTCAAGTTAGGAGGGTCAAAAACGTGGTCGGGTGCTAATATGGAGAGGCGGTGGTGGTGAATGAGCTCTGGGATTGTTAGAAGAGTAATTGTTGTCGGTGCCGGGTGGGAGAGATGAGTCTTCAGTAGTGGAGCCATGTGGTGATTGGGGACTTGGGAAAGGTGGGTTTTTAATGTCAAGTGTTGGACTCAGTATAGTTGGGCTGGTTGTAAAGTGGTTAGTGGGTTGAGTAGTTTCATGAGGGAAGGGGTCCTGTTGGTCAAAATGAATTTGTATTTGTGGTATGGGTATATTTTGGGGTTGGTTTGGTAGTTGTAAAAACATGGTCTCATAAAAGACAACATCCCTATTAATTATGATGCATTTTGATTGTAAATCTTGTAATTTGTAACCTCGTTTATCCGACGCGTATCTAAGAAAAATACATTTGGTAGCTCTGGGTTCTAACTTTTCTTTGTGTGGCATGGTATTGGTTGCATAACATATACACCCGAAGGTTTTCATGTGGTCATATGTGGGTGCTTTATTGTATAATTTTTCATATAGGGATACCCAGGATAAGATTTTGGTGGGTAATCTATTGATGATGTAGGTTTGTTGGACCTCGATTTTTAAGTGGAATTTGGAAATATTCAGTGAAATTAAATGAGTAATTTTATGTAAGTATTGTGAAATAAAGATATTTGTGCTTTGAAGAAATTCATGAGAAAAAGAATTATTGAGTTTTGATTATTTGGATTGTTGTGGAGATTTGTATAGTTTATGAACGTTCAAGTGGATGAGTTGATTGAAATGAAGTTGAATAGCAAGAATTAAAAAGAAAAAGTGTGAAAATTTGAAAAATTTAAAAAGTTTCACTTTTGAAGATTGAAAGTTGACTTAAGAGTTGACTTTTTGTTTTAGACAAAATTTGAGAAAATAGTCTTCTAGAAACTTGTAGCTCCTGTTAAGAGCTTTCTGTCGCCATAAAGTGTGCAATTATTCGATATCGAGAGTGAAAGTTATGGTCAGTCAAAGTTTAGTATAAACTTGACTTTGTTTGAAAAATGTTTGGGGTTGACTTATATTATGGCTAAAGTTTTGACTAGAAAATTGACCTAGTTAGAGGTTAATTTAGCCTTGAAGTTCTTCATGAAAGTTGAAGATTGTGATTTGATCTTTATTTTGATATAAAGTATGCAATTTTTAGATCAAGGAATAATAAG
>JANZLD010539350.1:0-14412 GCA_026413575.1 Erythroxylum carthagenense
ATTTAAACCTATATCACCTTACCCATAAATTTCCTAATCTATTTGAACCTAAACCATCAAAGATTTCCAAGAATTTCGAAATTTCCCTACCTTAAAGAGACACCCACAAATTTCTCTCTCTTTTTGGCTTTAATGGAAGCTTAATCCTTCCCTTTCCTATTTCCTTCTTAATGAACTCTTACAATCACCTCTCTAAGGCAAGAAAATCACAAGGCCTAACCTCTTTTCTTCTTCTTCTTCTTCTTCTTCTTCTTCCCACCGAAGGTCACCCCTTTCTTTTCTTTCCTTTGCAAATTTCGTAAGCCTCCTTTCTTAAAAGACTTAGGTAACTTGTTTCATAAACTTTAAAAGCCTAGGTTAATACTACGTTGTGTCATCCTTCCACCTTTTTACTTGGAAATTTTCTTCCCCTTCATCCTCTCCTACAACCACAAGCCCTTTTTGCTTCTTTCTTTTTGTTTTAATGACTCTTTAAGGACTAAACTACCCCTCCTTCTTAGCCTTTAACTAAACAAAACATAAGTGAACTTCCTAAATTACCCTCAATTCATCTTATTCTTTTAATTTTCTAACAACATACTCTACTCTAATTTAAACTATTCCCACCATTCAATTTTTATTTACCTAAGCAATTAAAACCCTCAAATTATTTCAACATGCTTAATTTCTAAGGAGGAGGAATCGGGACCCAACAATCTAATATCTATGGAGAAAGTTATGGCCATTCATTCCAGAATAGGTCTTAGATTGAACCCTTTTGCATGACCTTTCATCTTGCAACATCTAACATTTTGTCTGGTTCAATTATGGCCATATAGATGATAAAATCTCGCTTCAGTGTCTTCATGGAAGTTTTATATCCATAAGTTCTCTTTTAAACCGTCAAGAATGACCTTGACCTTTAGTTTGACCTTTCATCTATCATCATCTAGCGTTTCGTCTGGTCTAATTGTGGCCCTTTAGATGACAAAATATCGCTTCGGTGTTTTCATGAAAGTTTTATATACACAGGTTCTCTTTTAAACTATCAAGAATAACCATGATCCGATATCTATAGAGAAAGTTACGCCCATTCGTTCTAGAATAAGTCTCAATTTGAAGCCTTTTGACTGACCTTTCATTTAGCCTCGGCTAGCATTTCGTCTAGTTCAATTGTAGCCCTTTAGATCATAAAATATCGCTTCGGTGTCTTCATCAAAGTTGTATATTCTCTTTTAAACCGTCAAGAATGACCCTGATTCGATAGCTATAGAGAAAGTTATGCCCATTCGTTCCATAATAGGTCTTAAATTGAAGCCTTTTGCATAACCTTTCATCTAACAACGTCTAACATTTCATCTTGTTAAGTTGTGGTCCTTTAGATGACAAAATCTCACTTCGGTGTCTTCATAAAAGTTGTATATCCATAAGTTCTCTTTTAAACTGTCAAGAATGACCTTGATCTGATATCTATAGAGAATGTTATGCCCATTCATTCCAGAATAGGTCTTAGATCAAAGCCTTTTGTATGACTTTTCTAGCAACGTCTAACGTTTCTTCTGGTTCAGTTTTGTCCCTTTATATGAAACAATCTCACTTCGATGTCTGCATGAAAGTTGAATATCCATAAGTTGTCTTTTAAACTGTCAAGAATGACCTTGATCCGATATCTAAAGGGAAAGTTATGGCCATTCGTTCCAGAATAGGTCTTAGATTGAAGCTTTTTGTACGACCATTCATCTAACAACATCTAATGTTTTGTCTGGTTGAATTGTGGCCCTTTAGATGACAAAATCTCGTTTTGGTGGCTTCATGAAAGCTGCATATCCGTAAGTTTTCCTTTAAACCTTCAGGAATGACTTTGATCTGATATCTATAGAGAACGTTACGCCCATTCGTTCCATAATAGGTCTTAGATTGAAGCCTATTGTCTGACCTTTCATCTGGCATCGTCTAGCATTTTGTCTGGTTCAATTTTGACATTTTAGATGACAAAATCTTGCTTCGGTGTCCTCATGAATGTTGTATATCCATAAGTTTTCTTTCAAATCATCAAGAATGACCTTGATCCGATATCTATAGAGAAAGTTACGCTCATTCGTTCCAGAATAGGTCTTCGATTGAAGCCTTTTTTATGACCTTTCGTCTAGCAACACCTAGCGTTTCGTCTGGTTCAATTTTGGCCCTTTAGATGATAAAATCCTGCTTTGGTGTCTTCATGAAAGTTGTATAGCCGTAAGTTCCCTTTTAAACCATCAAGAATGAGCTTGATCTGATATCTATAGATAAAGTTATACCCATTCGTTACAGAATAGGTCTTAGAGTGAAGCCTTTTGTATGACCTTTCATCTAGCATCGTCTAGTGCTTCATCTAGTTCAATTGTGGCCTTTTAGATGACAAAATCTCGCTTCAGTGTTTTCATGAAAGTTGTATATCTGTAAGTTCCCTTTTAAACCATCAATAATGACTAAGATCTGATATCTATAGCGAAAGTTAAGCCCATTTATTCCAAAATAGGTCTTAGATTGAAGCCCTTTGTATGACCTTTCAACTAGCAACGTCTAGAATTTTTTTTAGTTCAATTTTTGCCCTTTAGATGATAAAATCTCACTTCAGTGTCTTCATGAAAGTTTTATATCCATAAGTTCTGTTTTAAACCATCAAGAATGACCTTGATCCGATATCTAGAGGGAAAGTATGCCTATTCATTCCATAATAGGTCTAGATTGACGCCTTTTGTATGACCTTTCGTCTAGCATCGTCTAACATTTTGTCTGGTTCAATTTTGACCTTTTAGATGACAAAATCTGGCTTTGTTGTCTTCATGAATGACCTTGATCCGATATCTATAGAGAAAGTTATGCCCATTCGTTCCAAAATAGGTCTTAAATTGAAGCCTTCTGTATGAATTTACATCTAGCAATGTCTAGCATTTTGTCTGGTTCAATTGTGACCCTTTAGATGACAAAATCTCAATTCGATGTCTTCATGAAGGCTGTATCTCCATAAGTTCTCTTTTAAACCATCAAGAATGACTATGATCTGATATCTATAGAGAAAGTTATGCCCATTAGTTTCGGAATAGGTCTTAAATTGAAGCCTTTTATATGACCTTTCTTCTAGGAACGTCTAGCATTTCGTCTGGCTCAATTTTGGCCCTTTAAATGACAAAATCTAGCTTTGTTGTCTTCATGAAAGTTGTATATCCACAAGTTCTGTTTTAAAACATCAACAATGACCTTGATCCGATATCTATAGAGAAAGTTATGCCCATTCATTCCATATTAGGTCTTAGATTGAAGCCTTCTGCATGACCTTTCATCTAGCAATGTCTAGAGTTTTATCTGGTTCAATTGTGGACCTTTCGATGACAAAATCTCGCTTCAGTGTCTTCATCAAAGTTGTATATACATAAGTTCTCTTTTAAATTTTCAAGAATGAACTTGATCCGATATATATAGAGAAAGTTATGCCCATTTATTCCAGAATATGTCTTAGAATGAAGGCTTTGTATAATGTTTCTTCTAGGATCGTCTATCGTTTCCTCTAGTTCAATTTTGCCTTCTAGAATGAAAATCTCACTTTGGTGTCTTGATGAAAGTTGTATATCCATAAGTTTTCTTCTAAACCGTCAAGAATGACCTTGTTTCGATATCTACAGAGAAAGTTATGCCCATTCGTTCCATAATAGGTCTTAGATTAAAGCCTTTTGTCTGGCCTTTCATCTAGCATCATCTAGCGTTTTGTCTGGTTCAATTTTGACCTTCTATATAACAAAATCTCGCTTCGGTGTCTTCATGAAAGTTTTATATCCATAAGTTCTATTTTAAACCGTCAAGAATGACCTTGATCCAATATCTATAGAGAAAGTTATGCCCATTCGTTCTAGAATAGGTCGTAGATTGAAGCCTTTTGCATGACTTTTAATCTGGCAATGTCTACCATTTTGTTTGATTCAATTTTTGCCATTGAAATGACAAAATCTCACTTTGTTGTCTTCGTAAAAGTTGTATAGCCATAAGTTGTCTTTTAAACCATCAAGAATGGGCTTGATCCGATATCTATAAAGAAAGTTAAGCTCATTCGTTTCAGAATAGGTCTTAGATTGAAGGCTTTTGTATGACCTATCATCTAGCAACGTCTAGCATTTTGTCTAGTTCAATTGTGGCCATTTAGATGAAAAAATCTCGCTTCGATGTCTTCATCAAAGTTATATATCCATAAGTTCTGTTTTAACCTATCAAGAGTGACCTTGATATGATATCTAGAGAGAAGGTTACACCCATTCATTCCATAATAGGTCTTAGATCGAAGCCTTTCGTATGACCTTTCACCTAGCATTGTCTAGCGTTTCGTCTGCTTCGATATCTATAAAGAAATTTATGCCCATTAGTTCCAGAATAGGTCTTAGATTGAGGCCTTTTGCCTGACCTTTCATCTGGCAATGTATAGAATTTCTTCTTTTTCAATTTTGACCCTTTAGACGCCATAATCTCTCTTCGGTGTCTTCATGAAAGTTGGATATCCATAAGTTCTCTTTTAATTCGTCAAGAATGACCTTGATCCAATATCTAGAGAGAAAGTTTTGCCCATTCGTTCCAGAATAGGCCTTAAATTGAAGCCTTTTGTATGACCTTTCATTTAGGAAAGTCTAGCATTTCGTTTAGCTCAATTTTGGCCCTTTAAATGACAAAATCTAGCTTTCTTGTCTTCGTGAAAGTTGTATATCCATAAGTTGTATTTTAAACCATCAAGAATGATCTTGATCCGATATCTATAAAGAAAGTTATGCCCATTCGTTCCTGAATAGGTCTTACATTGAAACCTTTTGTATGTCAATTCATCTAGCAACGTCTAGCATTTCGTCAAGTTCGATTGTAGCCTTTAGATGAAAAAATGTCTCTTTGGTGTCTTCATGAAAGTTTTATATCTTTTGCACCATCAAGAAAGACCTTGATTTGATATCTATAGAGAAAGTTATGCCCATTCGTTCCAAAATAGCTATTAGATTGAAGCCTTCTGTATGACCTGTCATCAGGCAATGTCTAGTGTTTCATTTCGTTCAATTGTTGCCCTTTAGATGACAAAATCTTGCTTCACTGTCTTTATGAAAGTTGTATTTCCATAATTCTTCTTTTAAATCGTCAAGAATGACCTTGATCCGATATCTATAAAGAAAGTTATGCCCATTTATTCCAGAATAGGTCTTAGATTGAAGCCTTTTGTATGACGTTTCATCTAGCATCGTCTAGCGTTTCGTTTGGTTCAATTTGTTCCTTCTAGATGAAAAAATATCGCTTTGGTGTCTTCATGAAAGTTGTATATCCATAAATTTTCTTTAAAACCGTCAAGAATGACCTTGATTCGATATCTATAAAGAAAGTTATGCGCATTCGTTCCATAATAGGTCTAAGATTGAAGGCTTTTGTCTAACCTTTCATCTGGCAAGGTCTAGCGTGTCGTCTGGTCCAATTTTCACCTTTTAGATGACAAAATCTCGCTTCGGTGTCTTCATGAAAGATGTATATCTATAAGTTCTCTTTTAAACCGTCTAGAATGACCGTAATCCGATATCTATAGAAAAAGTTATGCCCATTCGTTCCAGATTAGATCTTAGATTGAAGGCTTTTGTATGACAAAATCATGCTTTAGTGTCTGCATCAGAGTTGTATATCCATAAGTTCTCTTTTAAACCGTGAAGAATGACCTTGATTCGATATCTATAGAAAATGTTAAGCCCATTCATTCCAGAATAGGTCATAGATTGAAGCCTTTTGTATGACCTTCATCTAGCAACGTCTAGCATTTCGTTTGGTTCAATTTTGGCCCTTTAGATGACAAAATCTAGCTTTGGTGACTTCATGAAAGTTGTATATCCTTAAGTTCTCTTATAAACCGTGAAGAGTAACCTTGATCCGTTATGTATAAAGAAAGTAATGCCTATTCATTCCAGAATAGGTCTTAGGTTGAAGCCTTTAGTCTAACCTTTCATTTGGCATCATCTAGCTTTCTTTCTAGTTCAATTTTGACCCTCCAAAAGACAAAATCTCGCTTCGATGTCTTCATAACAGTTGTATATTTGTAAGTTCTCTTTTAAACCGTCAAGAATGTCCTCGATTCCATATCCATAAAGAAAGTTATGCCCATTCGTTCCCGAATAGGTCTTAGATTGAAGCCTTTTGTATGACCTCTCATCTAGCAACGTCTAAGGTTTCGTATGGTTCAATTATGGCCCTTTAGATGGCAAAATATTGCTTTGATTTCTTCATGAAAGTTGTATATCCATACGTTCACCTTTAAATCGTCAAGAATGACCTTGATCCTATATCTATAGAGAAAGTTATGACCATTTGTTCTAGAATAGGTCTTAGACTGAAGCCTTCTGTATGACCTTTCAATTGTGGCCCATTAGATGACAAAATCTCGCTTCGGTGTCTTGATGAATGTTGTATATCCATAAGTTCTCTTTTACACCATCAAGAATGACCTGGATCCGATATCTATAAAGAAAGTTATGCCCATTTATTCCAGAATAGGTCTTTCATTGAAGCCTTTTGTATGACATTTCCTCTAGCGTCGTCTAACATTTCGTCTGGCTCAATTTTCACCCTCTATAGGAAAAAATATTGCTTTGGTGTCTTTATGAATGCTGTATATCCATAAGTTTTCTTTTAAACTGTCAAGAATGACTTTGATCCTATATCCATAGAGAAAGTTATGATCATTCGTTCCATAAAAGATCTTAGACTGAAGGCTTTTGTCTGACCTTTCATCTAACATCGTCTAGCATTTCATTTGGTTCAATTTTGACCACCTAGATGACAAAATCTATCTTTGGTGTCTTCATCAAAGTTGTATATCTATAGGTTCTCTTTTAAACCGTCAAGAATGACCTTGTTCCCATATCTATAGAGAAAGTTATACCCACTCTTTCTAGAACAAGTCTTAGATTGAACCCTTTTGTGTGACCTTTCATCAAGCAATCTCTAGCGTTTCCTCTGGTTCAATTTTGGCCCTTTAGATAACCAAATCTCGCTTCAATGTCTTCATGAAAGTTGTATAATCATAAGTTCTCTTTTCAACCGTCTAGAAAGACCTTGATCCGATATCTATGGAGAAAGCTATGCCCATTCATTCAAGAATAAGTCTTAGATTGAAGCCTTTTATATGAACTTTCATTTAGCAATGTATAACGTTTTTTCTGGTTCAATTGTGGCCATTTAGATGACAAAAACTTGCTTCGGTGTCTTCATAAAAGTTGTATATCTATAACTTCTCTTTTAAACCGTCAAGAATGACCTCGATCCAACATCTATAGACAAAGTTATGCCCATTTGTTCTAGAATAGGTCCTAGATTGAAGCCTTTTGTATGACCTTTCATCTAGCAACGTCTAGCATTTCGTCTAGTTTGAGTTTAGCCTTATAAATGACATAATCTCGCTTCGATGTCTTCATAAAAGCTATATATGCTTAAGTTCTCTTATAAACTATCAAGAATGACCTTGATTCGATATCTATACAGAAAGTTATGCCCATTCCCTCCAAAATAGGTCTTAGCTAGAAGCCTTTAGTCTGATCTTTCATCTGCATCATCTAGCGTTTTTTTGGTTCAATTTTGATCCTCTAGAAGACAAAACTTCGATTCAATGTCTTCATAACAGTTGTATATTCGTAAGTTCTCTTTTAAACAATCAATAATGACCTTGATCCGACATCTATAGAGAAAGTTATGCCCATTCGTTCCAGAATAGGTCTTAGATTGATGCCTTTTGTATGACCTTTCATCTAGCAACGACTAGCGTTTAGTCTGGTTCAATTTTGGCCCTTTAGATGATAAAATCTCGCTTCGGTGTCTTCATGAAAGTTGAATATCCTTAAGTTTTCTTATAAACTATCAGGAATGACCTTGATCCGATTTCTATAAAGAAAGTTATGCCTATTCCTTCCAGAATAGGCCTTAGCTTGAAGCCTTTAGTCTGACCTTTCATCTGGCATCGTCTAGCATTTTTTTAGTTAAATTTTGACTGTCTATAAGATAAAATCTCTCTTCAATGTCTTTATAATAGTTGTATATCTGAAGTTCTCTTTCGAACAGTCAAGAATGACCTAGATTTGATTTCTATAGAGAAAGCTATGCCTAATCGTTCCAAAATAGGTCTTTGATTGAAGCCTTTTGTCTAACCTTTTATTCGGTATCTTCTAGCGTTTCGTCTGGTTCAATTTTGACCTTCTAGATGACAAAATCTCGCTTCGGTGTCTGCATGAAAGTTGTATATCCGTAAGTTCTTTTTTAAACCGTGAAGAATGACCTTGAATCAATAACTGTAAAGAAAGTTATGTCAATTCGTTCCAGAATAGGTCTTAGATTGAAGCCTTTTGCATGACCATTCATCTAACAACCTCTAGCGTTTCTTCTGGTTCAATTTTGACCCTTTAGAAGACAAAATCTCTCTTCGATGTCATCATGAAAGTTGTATATCCATAAGTTCTCTATTAAACCATCAAGAAAGACCTTGATCCGATATATATAGAAAATGTTATGCCCAGTCGTTCCAGAGTCTGACTTCGATTGAAGCCTTTTGTCTGATCTTTCATCTGGCATCGTCTAGGATTTCGTCTTGTTCAATTTTGACCTTCTAGATAAGAAAATATCGCTTTGGTGTCTTCATGAACGTTTTATATCCATAATTTTTTTTAAATCGTCACGAATGACGTTGATCAGATATCTATAGAGAAAGTTATGCCCATTCGTTCAAGAATAGGTCTCAGATTGAAGCCTTTTGTCTGCTATTTCATCTGGCATCGTCTAACGTTTCGTCTGGTTCAATTTTGATTTTCTAGATGACAAAATCTCACTTCGGTGTCTTCATGATTATTGTACATCCTTAAGTTCTCTTTTAAACCGTTAAGAATGACCTTGATCCGATATCCATAGAAAAGGTTATGCCCATTTCTTCCAGAATAGGTCTTAGCCTGAAGCCTTTAGTCTGACCTTTCATCTTACATCGTCTAGCGTTTTTTCTAGATCAATTTTGACCCTCTAGAAGACAAAATTTTGCTTCAATGTCTTCATAACAGTTGTATATTCGTAAGTTCTCTTTTAAGCCATCAAGAATGATCTTTATCCGATATCTGTAAAGAAAGTTATGCCCATTCATTCTAGAATATGTCTTAGATTGAAGCCTTCTTTATGACCTTTCATCTAGCAACGTCTAGCGTTTGGTCTAATTCAATTGTGGCACTTTAGATGATGAAATCTCGCTTCGGTGTCTTCATGAAAGTTTTATATCCATAAGTTCTATTTTAAATCGTCAAGAATGACTTGATCCGATATCTATAGAGAAAGTTATACACACTCGTTCCAGAATAGGTCTTAGATTAAAGCCTTTTGTATGACCTTTCATCTAGCGACGTCTAATGTTTCATTTGGTTCAAGTTTGGCTGTTTAGATGACAAAATCTCACTTCGGTGTCTGCATGAAAGTTATATATCTTTAACTTCTCTTATAAAACATGAAGAATGACCTTGATCCAATATCTATACAGAAAGTTTTGCCCATTCCTTCTAGAATAGGTCTTAGCTTGAAGCCCTTAGTCTAACCTTTCATTTGGCATCGTCTAGCATTTTTTCTGGTTCAGTTTTGACCCTCTAGAAGACAAAATCTTGCTTCAATGCCTTCATAACAGTTGTACATCCGTAAGTTCTCTTTTAAATCATCAAGAATGTACTCTATTTGATATCTATAAAGAAAGTTATGCCAATTCGTTCCAGAACAGGCCTTATACTTAATCCTTTTATATGACCATTCATCTAGCAACCTCTAGCGTTTCTTCTGGTTCAATTTTGACCCTTTAAAAGACAAAATCTCTTTTCTTTGTCTGTATGAAAGTTGTATATCCATAAGTTCTCTGTTAAACTGTCAAGAATGACCTTGATCCGATATCTATAGAAAAACTTATGCCTAGTCGTTCCAGAGTAGGACTTAGATTGAAGCCTTTTGTTTGACCTTTCAGCTGGCATCGTCTAGCATTTCGTATGCTTCAATTTTGACGTTCTAGATGAAAAAATCTCATTTTGGTGTCTTCATGAAAGTTGTATATCCATAAAAAAATTTTAAATCATCAGGAATCACCTTGATCGGATATCTATAAAGAAAGTTATGCCTATTCGTTCAAGAATAGGTCTTAGATTGAAGTCTTTTTTTTCTGATCTTTAGATGACAAAATCTTGCTTCGATGTCTGCATGAAAGTTATATATCTATAAGTTCTCTTTTAAACCGTCAAGAACGACCTTGATCCGATATATATAGAGAAAGTTATTCCCATTCATTCCAAAATAGGTCTTAGATCGAAGCCTTTTGTCTGGTCTTTCACTTGGCATCGTCTAACGTTTCATCTGGTTCAATTTTGACCATCTAGATGGAAAATCTCGATTTGGTGTCTTCGTGACAGTTGTACATCCTTAAGTTCTCTTTTAGACCATCAAGAACTGTCAAGAATTACCTTGATACGATATCTATAGAGAAGGTTATGCCCATTTCTTCCAGAATAGGTCTTAGCTTGAAGCCTTTAGTCTGACCTTTCATCTTACATTGTCTAGCGTTTTTTCTAGTTCAATTTTGACCCTATAGAAGAAAAAAATTTTCTTCAATGTCTTCATAATAGTTGTATATCCGTAAGTTCTCTTTTAAACCATCTATAATGATCTTTATCCGATATCTATAGAGAAAGTTATGCCCATTCATTCTATAATAGGTCTTAGATTGAAGCCTTTTTTATGACCTTTCATCTAGCAACGTCTAGCATTTTGTCTGGTTTAATTGTGGCCCTTTAGATGACAAATTCTCGCTTCAGTGTCTTCATGAAAGTTGTATATCCATAAGTTCTCTTTTAAATCGTCAAGAATGACCTTGATTCGATATCTATAGAGAAAGTTATGCCCATTGGTTCCAGAATAGGTGTCAGATTGAAGCCTTTTGTATGACCTTTCATCTAGCAAAGTCTAGCGTTTAGTTTGGTTGAATTTTGGCCCTTTAGATGACAAAATAATGCTTCCATGTCTTCATGGAAGTTGTATATCCATAAATTCTCTTTTAAACCGTCAAGAATGACCTTGATCTGATATCTTTAGAGAAAGTTATGCTCAATCGTTCCAGAATAAGTCTTAGCTAGAAGCCTTTAGTCTGAACTTTCATCTGACTTCGTCTAGCGTTTTCTCTGATATCCATAAGTTCTCTTTTAAACTGTCAAGAATGATCTTGATCCCATTTCTATAGAGAAAGTTATGCCCATTCGTTCTAAAATAGGAGTTAAACTAAAGCCTTTTGTAAGACGTTTAATCTAACAATGTCTAGTGTTTCGTTTGGTTAAATTGTGGCCATTTAGATGACAAAAACTCGCTTCGGTGTCTTCATGAAAGTTGTATATCAATAAGTTCTCTTCTAAACATTCAAGAATGACCTTGATCCGATATCTATAGACAAAGTTATGCCCATTCGTTCAAGAATAGGTCCTTGATTGAAGCCTTTTCTATGACCTTTCATCTAGCAATGTCTAACGTTTCATTTGGTTCAGTTGTGGCCCTTGAAATGACAAAATCTCACTTCGGTGTCTTCATGAAAGCTGTATATCTATAGGTTCCCTTTTAAACCCTCAAGAATGATCTTGATCCGATATCTATAGACAAAGTTATGCCCATTCGTTCTAGAATAGGTCTTAGATTGAAGCATTTTTTATAACCTTTCATCTAACAATGTCTACCATTTCGTCTGGTTCAACTTTGGCCCTTTAGATGACAAAATCTCGCTTTTGTGTCTTCATGACCGTTGTATATCCATAAGTTCTCTTTTAAACTGTCAAGAATGACCTTGATCCCATATCTATAGAGAAAGTTATGCCCATTCGTTCTAGAATAGGTTTTAGACTGAAACCTTTTGTATGACTTTTAATCTAACAACGTCTAGTGTTTCGTTTTGTTCAATTGTGGCCATTTAGATGAGAAAAACTCACTTCGGTGTCTTTATGAAAGTTGTATATCCATAACTTCTCTTTTAAACAGTCAAGAATGAAATTGATCTGATATCTATAGAGAAAGTTATGCCCATTCGTTCCAGAATAGGTCTTTGATTGAAACCTTTTCTATGACCTTTCATCTAGCAACGTCTAACGTTTAGTCTTGTTTAATGGTGGCCCTTTAAATGACAAAATCTTGCTTTGGTGTCTTCATGGAAGTTGTATATCCATAACTTCTCTTTTAAACAGTCAAGAATGACCTTGATCTGATATCTGTGGAGAAAGTTATGCCCATTCCTTCTAGAATAGGTCTTAGATTGAAGCCTTTTGTATGACATTTGATCTAGCAATGTCTAGCGTTTTGTCTGGTTTAATTTTGGCCCTTTATATGACAAAATCTGGCTTTGGTGCCTTCATAAATGTTGTATATCCATAAGTTCTCTTTTGAACCGTCAAAAATGATCTTGATTCGATATCTATAAAGAAAGTTATGCCCATTCGTTTTTATAATAGGTCTTAGATTGAAGCCTTTTGTATGACCTTTTATTTTACAATGTTTAGCATTTCATCTAGTTCAATTTTGGCCATTCAAATGACAAAATCTCACTTCGGTGTCTTCATGAAAGTTGTACATCCGTAAGTTCTTTTTTAAACCTTCAATAATGACCTTGATCCGATATCTACAGAGAAAGTTATGCCCATTCGTTCTAGAATAAGTCTTAGCTTTAAGTCTTTAGTCTGAGCTTTCATCTAGCATCGTATACCATTTTTTCTGGTTCAATTTTGACCCTCTAAAAAACAAAATCTCTCTTTAATGTCTTGATGAAAGTTGTATATCTATAAATTCTATTTTAAACCATCAAGAATGACCTTGATCCGATATCTATAGAGAAAGTTATGCTGATTCATTCTAGAATATGTTTTAGATTGAAGCTTTTTGCATGACCTTTCATTTTGCAACGTCTAGAATTCCGTCTGGTTTAATTTTGGCCCTTGAGATGACAAAATCTCGCTTTGGTGTATTCATGAAAATTGTATAACCTTAAGTTCTCTTTTAAATAGTCAAAAATGTCCCTGATCCATTATCTATAGAGAAAGTTATGCCCATTCATTCTAGAATAGATCTTAGATTGAAGCCTTCTGTGTGACCTTTCATCTAGCAATGTCTAGCGTTTCACCTGGATCAATTTTGGCCCTTTAGATGACAAAATCTCACTTCGGTGTCTTCATGAAAGTTGTATATCCATAAGTTCTATTTTAAACCATCAAGAATGACCTTAATCTGATATCTATAAAGAAAGTTATGCCCATTCGTTCCAGAATAGGTCATAGGTTGAAGTCTTTTGTTTGACTTTTCATCTAGCATCGTTTAGCGTTTCGTGTAGTTCAATTTTGACCTTCTAGAAGATAAAATCTCGCTTCGGTGTCTTCATGATAGTTGTATGTCCATAAATTCTCTTTTAAACCGTCAACAATGACCTTGATCCGACATCTATAGAGAAAGTTATGCCCATTCGTTCCAGAATACATCTTAGCTTGAAGCCTTTAGCTGACCTTGCATCTGACATCATCTAGCATTTTTTCTGCTTCAATTTTGACCCTCAAAAAGACAAAATCTCGCTTCAATGTCTGCATGAAAGTTGTATATCCGTAAGTTCTCTTTTAAGCCATCAAGAATGACCTCTGTAGGGTCCATGAACTCTGGCCACGCGACGACTACAGTAGAGCCCGGCTTCTACCGCCATCACTCTAGGTATTGTCCTCTTTGGTTCAAGGGTGAGCCACGGCTCGAACCCAAGACCTCAAGGTTTTGTTCCACTTTAAGTTGTCGCCTCTTACCATTGACCCAATGGCTCAATGGTAAAAGGCGTCAACTTAAAGTGGAACAAAACCTTGAGGTCTTGGGTTCGAGCCGTGGCTCACCCCTGAACCAAAGAGGACAATACTTCGCGTTGCCAGACTTCGCAGACCCTACATTAAAAAGGCACCTTTTTAATGTAGAGCACGGCCTCTAGCACCATCACTCCAAGTATTGTCCTCTTTGGCACTTGCGTGAGTCATGACTCGAACACAAGACCTCAAGGTTTTGCTCCACTTTAAGTGGACGCCTCTTACCATTGAGCCAATTCCCTAAATGTAACACTCCACTCCCGAGTGACCCGAGCCCGATATCATTGGTGATATTTGAGTCCGTGCCCTGCGAGGGTGGCGTACTACATCAGTCGGTGAAAACTCAGTATATCATTTTCTTCTGTCTTCTTTTTTTTTTGAACCGTACATTAGCGCGACAAAAATAGTAGACAGTCATTTGCAGTTATTACAATCATTTAAAAATATTTTATAGTAACCATAAAGTTCACATACTAATCAGTTTACAAAGGTTGCGGAATACAATCTTGAGTCCATGTTCACAATTAAC
>JANZLD010540499.1:0-14405 GCA_026413575.1 Erythroxylum carthagenense
TCGTGTTAAGCTTTTGTTTTAATGTCAATATGTAATTAAAGTTATGTATGACCTTTTGGTTGTTTTGGTAAAAGAGTTAGAACTGAAAAGTTCCTCAAATGTATGTGCATGTTTCTTCGTAGTTATTCATTTCAAAATTCAAGACTTTTCTAGGTGTAGGAATCGTGTGCCAACTTTGGAGGCAAATTTGGGCTTGAGCGAGATAAAATTAGTCCAAATTGTCTTTTGGAAAGTGTAGCTTATCCTTCTAGCTTTCCAACGATATATAGCATAGCAATTTTGGGCTTTTAGGCTAAAAGTTATAGTCTTTGTAAAGGAAGAAGTATCTTCTGTCTTTTGCTTCTTCTTAGTTTTGCTTCTTCTGTGATGATGTCATCTTCTTCTGTATGATGTCATCTTCTTCTATGTTTCGCTTGGTCTGTGTTTTTACTTCTTCTTAGTTTTGATTCTTCTGTGATGACGTCATCTTCTTCTATATGACTTCATCTTCTTCTGTGTTTTGGTTTGTCAATGTTTTATTTCTTATTAGTTTTGCTTCTTCTGTGATGACATCATCTTCTTCTGTGTTTTGCTTTGTCTGTGTTTTTGCTTCTTCTTAGTTTTGATTCTTCTGTGATGACGTCATCTTCTTTTATATGATGTCATCTTCTTCTGTGTTTTGCTTCTTCTGTAATGACGTCATCTTCTTCTGTATGACATCATCTTCTTCTGTGTTTTGTTTCATCTGTATTTTGCTTCTTCTTAGTTTTGCTTCTTCTATAATGATGCCATCTTCTTCTGTATGACATCATCTTCTTTTGTGTTTTGTTTCTTCTGTATTTCGTTTCTTCTGTCTTTTTCTTCTTCTGTGTTTTACTGACGCATCTTCTTCTATGTTTTGTTGACGCGACTTCTTCTGTGTTTTACTCCTTCTATTTTTTGCTTCTTTTGCATTTTTGCTTCTTCTTAGTTTTGCTTCGTCTGCCTTTTTGCTTCTTCTTAGTTTTGCTTCGTCTGCCTTTTGATTCTTTTGTGTTTTGCTCCTTCTGTTTTTTGTTTCTTCTATATTTTGCTTCTTTTGCCTTTTTGCTTCTTCTTAGTTTTGCTTCGTCTGCTTTTTTGTTTCTTCTTAGTTTTGCTTCGTCTGCCTTTTTGCTTCTTTTTAGTTTTGCTTCATCTACTTTTTTGCTTCTTCTTAGTTTTGCTTTGTCTGCTTTTTTGCTTCTTCTTAGTTTTGCTTCATCTATATTTTGCTTCTTCTGTGTTTTGCTCCTTCTATTTTTTGTTTCTTCTATGTTTCGCTTCTTTATGCCTTTTTGCTTCGTCTGCCTTTTTGCTTCTTCTCAATGTTGCTTCATTTGCCTTTTTGCTTCTTCTTAGTTTTGTTTCGTCTTCCTTTTGCTTCTTCTGTGTTTTACTCCTTCAGCCTTTGACTTCATCTGTCTTTCGTTCCTTATGTGTTTTTGCTATCTTCTATCTTCTTGCTCCTTCTGTCTTTTCGCTCCTTCTATACCTATCTTCTGTTCCACTTTTAGCCCTTCGAAAGGTAAAATCTGTCTTTGAGTTCTCCATGAAAGTTGTAGACCTTAAAGTCCTCTTTCAAACCGTCTAAAGAAGACATTAACTCGAGTTCTCTAAGGGAAGTCTTGATAAATGTCCCAAAATGGGTATAATATAGTCAAGGGCAAGTACTGCTTCTAAGTTTGATTCCGAATGCTGGACTTCGAAAGCGGGGTCCAACATTGTTTGGTATCAGAGCTTAGGTTTTTCCTAGGCTTAGAATGCATAGTAGGATGAAGTGTTATGATATATGGTTAGTAAATTGATTGAATTGCATTAAATGACATGCAGTTCATGCATACATGTAGGAATTAAGATTAAAATGAAATGTAAGCTAATAGTTAGTGTTTACATTGAAGGAGTAAGATGCCACCTCGTAGAAGGACACGAGGAGTATTGCAAGGATCAATTGCACCTAACTCTCCACCAAGGGAGGAAAGTACTGATGAGTCTATAACCCTAGGGAATGCTGAGGTTTCGGTAGGGCAAGGTAGTAAGCTCGTTCGATCACAGCTCCAGGAGTCTCCTCTTCTACAGGAGCAAGTGCCTGCTCTATTGGATCTGAGGATGTTTCAGGCCTTTGCTCAGGCCATGGGCCAGATGCCGCAATCTTCTATTATGTTCCCAGGCAAGAAGGGGAAATAGTTTGACAAGCTCAGGAAGTACAGGGCAGTGGATTTCTATGGGATGACAGACCCAGAAGAAGCTGAGACTTGGTTGAGGAAGACCGAGAGGATACTGGATCAAATGAATTGCAAGGATGATGAGAAAGTTATGTATGCTGCTAGCCTATTTCAGAGGGATGCTCTGCATTAGTGGGAGAGTGTGTCAGGGAGCTAGATGAGACCACCAGTGCTGACATAAAAAGACTTCTTAACTACTTATAAGAATAAGTACCTATCTGAGGTGTATATTTATCAGAAGCAGAGGGAATTTCTAAGTCTCACCCAGAGGGAAATGACAGTAAGTAAGTATGAGAGTTGATTTGCACAGTTATCCCGATATGCAGCTGAGATGATGCTGAGTGAAGTAGCCAAGTGTCAAAGATTTGAATCAAGACTGCATCTAGCCTTTAGGGAAAAAGTGGTGTTGCAGAACTTTTGTGACGTTCAACAGCTGGTTGAGGCAGCTTTGAGGGTTGAAAACATCGAGAATCTAAAGCGTGTCATGAGAAAAAAGAGAAAAGGGAATGAACAATTCAAGAGGGGAGGTGGTACTTCTATGCCTGAGAGGAGCGCTAAAACTTTCCCTAACCAGTCTGAGGAGAGGAGCAGTGGTGTATGTAGACCTACACCGATGAAGACTTCTACTATTTCTCATCAAGCCTCAATGGTGGGAGGTAGTAGAAGGGGAGAAGGGGACAAGTCATCCGTCCCTAAGTGCGACCATTGCGGAAAGTTTTATGGAGGGGAATGCTACAGACTGACTGGAGCTTGTTTCAAATGTGGATTGACATAGATAAATGAGTGACATTTAATATAGCTAATTAATTGACAAATGGAATTGATCATAGATTGACAAATGGACTAATAACTAGCTGACATTTGGAAACAAATATGTAGGAAAAATGGAGAACATGCTTAGGGACATATGTCATGGTAATATGGAGACACTTAGCATATAAGATGTTAAGTTTTTGCAGGAGTAAAATTAGTTTTGTTCATTTATTTTTCTTTCTTCTTCTCACATCACCGAAACACTCTTACCCCTTGTATCTTGCCTATGTTTATATCTAATTGATACACCAATAATCCATGCTTTCACCCTCACAAAGTTAGGTAAAGAATCATAACATAGTTGTTCTTATTATAGCCTTTGATCAAGCTGAACTCCATTCAATTCCCACCTTAAATTCATGATGATTTTTGTATGCATGGAGAGCTTGATTAGCTTGATCTTTGAGCTGGAATTTGAGCTAGACAAGTAAGTAAAAGATTGTTCTTTATGGCATGTTATAATAGAAGGTTTATGATGAAGAAATTGGGATGCATTGTATATTATGTTGATGATGACATTGTGCTGGAATGTGATAATAAATTGGATAGTTTCTGTTTTGTTTTGATGAATGAAAGATAAAAGTTATGAGCTGCTAAATGAATGATTTTGAGTTAGAATTGGAGATGAGATTGGTGAGGAATTGACATATAATTAAGGTTGACATATAATTAAGATATACTTGAGGCATAATTTTGGAACTATTATGAAGGTGTTTTGAAATTGGAATGAAAATGATTGAATATGGAAAATTGCAAGAAAATGGGTAGTCCACAAGTAGCCCATGATAGTGGCACTCATCCCATGACCGGGGGCAGATGCAGTAGCTTCTGTCACGATCATGGGAAGGTACCCCATAATTGTGGGCAAGGTTTTGACATGGTAAATTCTATTTCGTGCAATTGTTGAACCACATGAGGAAAAGAGACTTTACATTGGCATATTTGAACTTGATTAAGGCTTAAAAATGAGCCTAGTTTGATGTTGGATAAAGTGGTAAGGGTTTGATAAGTTTAGGTTGTTAATTGATGTTGAAACTTAAGGAATGGATTGTTTTGATATCAATGTATATGAATTTGGAAAGTATGAGTTGTTAATGGTATAAAGATGTTCTTACGAATGCAAATGTGATTTAAAGGATATGAATAATGTGAACTAGGTATAAATGGATGAGAATTAGAAAATTATGTGAATATAAAGCATTAAAAAAAGGGGGATTGGTGAATGAATGAGTGATGAATTTGGAGCAATCAAACTTAATTAAGTCATAATCTAATTGAAAACTAGTTATGTATAAGCTATAATAGTTGAATGATCAAGATTTGTGATTAAGGATACATAACTGGGAAAAATCAATTGAACATGCATTGAACATAACACATATACATGTGTATGATTGAGTACTTATTTGATTAAACAAGTTAGTAATGTGTACATATATGTGTATTACTTGATTTAGAAGCACAAATTGACCAACAGATTCTAGACATTGCTGGCTCATCAATGCAATAGTTATCTAGAGAATACTATAAGTTAATCTACATAAATACTCACTATATTTGAATTATTGTTAAATAACTGTTTAGATATTGAACTGTTACCAATATGATTGTGTTAATGACATTGATGGTTCGAGAAGTTTGATATTCAGGACTGTATTAGAAGTGTTGCAAATTGAATGTGAATATGGAAATTGTGTTTTCAACTATATGTTGAATGTCGGATTTAGATCCGATGAATGTGCTATATAACTGTGCACACTAAATGAGAGTTATTGATAGCATAATATACGATTTGATGCATTTTCATTACATTGATATGCATGATCAAATAAAAGAGTTGCCACAATGGGTATAGCACAATATCTACAATGAGCTCGGTATCTATAATAGATACGGGACAGTTAAATAGACACTCGGTCATAAAAAAATAAAAATGAAAGTGGAGTCTCATGTTCATTGTATATATATCTTTACATGTATCATGTAAAACATTGTAAAGAACGACTAAATTGAGTTGATATAATGTTATGTTTTGTTTGTGTACATGTGAATGATTGTGAAAAGAAGTACTGAATTGTGTTGATATAGTGATCTGTAATACTTGTATCCATGTTGATGATATGAATGATTGAGGTGAAAGATTGGATTGTTTTGAAAAGATTCAATGACATGTTCGTATTATAATGTTCTTATTGAGATATGATGTATAATGTGATTTGGTGTACAAAATTGTATAGGAATTGATTCAAGCTAATGTGATATACTTGTGATGTTAATTTTTGACTCAAGTGAGTAGATCGATGATGGTTCACTCACTGAGTTCGCAAAATCATAAAAATTGCAATGTTATGTTTCATGTACTAAGGAGACCTAGCTTCTAAGTCAATCTAGTAGAAGTCTAGTATTGTCAATTTTGGAATCAAGAATGGCTCAAAGGTCTGGTCAGCTGATGTGTGAGGAGTTTAGATAGATTGTTTATGTTAGTATCTCATTTTATATTAGATATTTTGTAAAGAATAGTAAACTCTCATATGTTTGTGTAATGTACATATATGGATTATAAGATGAAATGACAATGTAAATGATGTTTGTGAAACAAATGAGAAATGATGAATTTATGATCCTTATGTTCTGTATGATGCCATAATGGTGAATATGATTACTCTAACATGTCATTCTCATAGGATATGTTCTTAAATGTCCTCTGGATTTTCAGGTATATGCTCTATAGTAGTGATATATTACAGATTTTTATGGAAACTCAAGATTATTTAGATCTGAGAGCAGATTTTCCATATGGGATGAAGGCTAAATATTATTGTTGTAAGATTAATAGTAAAGAGGACTCTGATGCTAACAAGTCCAATGCTTCTACATTAACATACACTAAGCTCATATGTATTCATGTTATGCTTTGTCATACATTAAGTGAGTGGGTGATGGTTTTGGAGTAGTGGGGACTGTGGTTGTTTTCTATTTATGGAGTATAAGAGAATCAGTGCTTATTCATTTAAAGCACGAAATGGCTAAGTATTTAGGCATCAATATAGGGATAAGAATGCATGCACTCCAATATCGGTCCTTATGTGACTTGATTAGGTGGAAGGATGAGAGTCTTTGTCAAATTGCCTTAGATGCAACTATTAAGCACTATAGTTTCTTTTAATCTAGATATAATGAAGACTATGCATATGATGACTTAGATATAAGGGCTAGAGGGTGATATTTATAACTTAGTTAGAGCTTACGATGAATAGGCTGCTATAGTCACCCTAGTACAAATGAGCAGAACCTAACAGAAGAGCTTGAGTATTAAGATGACTCTTAAGAGAGCACAAACACTTCTAGGAGACTGTTGACACCTTCACATTAAGACTAACTAAAGGTCATCTAATTAGAGAGATATATGGAGTAGATCTTAGGAGTACATCGCAATAATCAAAACGAATAATAAAAGTTGTTAGAACATGTGATGTTATTAGAGGCACATGATAAATGGATGGAGGAGGTGCTGGTCAATATTATAGGATACCTCAGAGTCACAATACTACCTTCGTCGATGATGTCACCAATCCGATAGTAGTCGGTTGCTTAAGGTACTATACAGGCAATACTTAGGATACCCAAGCCACTAACACTCCCATTGCACTAATAAACATATAGATAGAAGCAACCTATGATGTTTGACAAAATATGTTTGGTTCTTTCATTTTCATTTTTATTTTGTGCATATTATTTTTATTTTTTGTCTTAATAGTTAGCAATGACTTAGCCTTGCTAAACTCTTATTTTGCATTATTATATGTTTCTCTTCTAGGGTTTTTTTTATTTTGCAACTCATATTTTATTTAACTTTCCTTTTTTTGCCTTTTTATTCCCTTTTATTTTCTTTTACAAGGATTATTGTACTTATTTTAGGATGAAAATTGCTCCAAGTTTATAATTTTCTAGACTATTATTCAGGAAAGTATAAGTTAACCCAATATTCCTTGCTTAGTATGTTTTCCTTTGATCTTATTTTTTTTCTCTACTTTTATTGCATACATTGGAGACAATGTACATCTTTATGTGTGAGGAAAGGGTATAATGAACTTTGAATATTATTGTTCTAACGATAATGAAAATTTTGAAAAAAAATTGAAGAAATTTTTGAAATTTTTGTCAATTATCAAACTTATTATATCCCTTACTATTTTTTCAGTTAAAATCTATCTAAAATGCTTTAGATGATCATGGATTACTAATTTGAGTTAGTATGCAAAAGGATGAAGGTTGGAATAGACTTGCCTTTAGAAGTTGTATTTTTAGTAATCATTAAAATAGTTAATTTTAATAAAAATTGCATATTATTTACGCATATTAAGCCTAAACATGAGAGTTTGAGCATAATGGAAATACATTATTATATTAGGCTCTATTATTCTTTATCGTGTGTTTATCATATATAATTGGATGATTCTAAAAGTTGCTTTCATTATTTATGCTAAGATCACTTTGTTAGACTAGAGATATTATCATGATAAAGGCACTAGAATTTAACCAATTGCTTTAGCCTATTTTTTTCTTTAATTATTGTCTACCATGTTTTACCTTTAAGAGAAATATATTTTGATATTTAGTCTTTTCTTTGATTGATAATAGTCATATTACAAGCCAATTACCCTATTTTTCTGGAAAAATTTTCGTCTTTTTTCGAACTTTAAAGGATCTACATTTACTTGCTTGCATAAAACTTATATTATATTGAACAATTTTAAAGAGAAGGTCAGTTGTGATTATGGTTTTTGGTGAATACTAATCCTTTAAATTTGTTTCTTCTTAAGTTCATTGTTGTTACAATTTTATATTTTCTCTAAAGTTGCTTGAAGTTCAAGTTTGAAAATTATTTGTTATGAGCATATCAATAAAAAAAGAGAAAATTAAAAAAGAAAGAAAGGAAGAAAAGTTGTGATTTTTTTGGAAAGCAAGAAAAATTATTTTGTACCTATAAAATTTTTTTCTTAAAGGACCTAAGCAACTAAGAATAAAAGTTTTGTGTAGTCTTGTTTATGTAAATTTCCTACACCTTTTAACTTTCTAATTATCCATTTCATACCTTTACTTAAGCACCATTACACTTTGGTTTAAAGACCTTTTGATTTTGCTTCTGGTTTACTAATTGGTGAAAATGTGATTTTTTTTTTCCAAGCTCATGGTTAAAAATCCTTCTAGGTAGACTCCTTCTATATATTGATTTGAGAGTTTTATTATATTTTCAACCCTAAACACTTTGAGTAAAATGGGTGAATCATTTGTAAGGGTTTGGAATTTTGTACTTTTGATTTTAAAAATATTGTTAATTTGATTGTTCTTCTTATAGACGTTTGCTTTAGAATTGCTAGGGTCTAACCGCATGCCAATTTGATTCATAAGATATGATAGTTTAAGGTATGGATGGACAAGTTAAGATTTAAAATGGAGGGATGTCTTTTAAGTTTAATGATATATATTATGATTTGTTTGAGAATAAGCGAATGCTTAAGTGTACAAATGTTTGATAAATGCTTAATAGACTATATTTTTAGTCTCATATTTATTGCATTTCTCTTGTTTATTTGAGAATTTTCATTTTTGAGCACTTAATTGGTTCTTATTGTGTTTTGAGTTAATTGCCTATATGGATTGAAAGGAACAAAAATCGGGAGGAATCGAGGCAAATAACTAAAGAATTGAAGTTGTTTTCGAACAACATGAGTGTGTTAGTGTCGAACACCGCTGTGTTAGTGATCGTGTAAGCCCATTGTAACACCCACATACCTCTTGGAAGGATATATGAATGCTACAAAAAACAGTACAAACAAATCAAAGCATACGAAAACTTCCAGTAAACAATTCAGGCAAACATACATTAAATTACATATTACTTGACACAAACTTGCTGAAAAATTCAAACAAAATTGAAGTATCGTTGTTACAAACTTACAAACAAATTCACATATAAATATTAGATACATGCCTAAAAGTTAAACCAAAAATTTTACATTATTTTCAAAACAACACTCAGACTTTATTGGTCATTGTGGTTGTCTTGTCCTAGTCTTTGTAAATGTCGCTCAGAACCTATACGGGGCAAATCCACCATGCTAAGCATATAGCTTAGTGAGTAATAACTAAACTATGTGTAATTTGACAATTAATCATACTAAATCAAATTATAGCACAAGTAGATATTTAAATTTTAGAACAGTTGCATAATTAAGAGAACTGAGTATCAAAGAAGGCACAATCCCTTCAATTCAAAACATCATTTTGTTTATTTCAAAATTCAACATATATCAGAATACACAATCAAATGATTGCTAATCCGTCAATAGAAGTGGGTAACGGGACTTATACAGAAGATACCATAATTGGTATCATATCATAGAAGAGACTTACATCTCAATAACAGAAGACACCGAAATCTCACAGAAGCAACTGCAGACCCTTCTGGGCATGCCTATTTACCCTCAACTAGGACTTAACAGATTCAAAACAAAAATATCTGAAATTCAATTTACTTATCAATCAATGTTTTCATACTATGTATTCAAGCATATCACATACTTATAGCTTTGCAGATCATTCAATGTTCCAAATCAACAGCAAACAAAATAGTCAAAGCAAAATTATCAAAATTGACCATCTAAATTACTTACAAAGGCTCCCTATTTGCTTATTGCCTCGAAGTCCCGACAATATCCAGAATCGGTCGCTCTAAGGGTTCCTTTAAAATATTTAATACAAACATATATATTACTATTGTGCACAATTATGAATTCAATTATGCACATTCATGTATACTGAATATGTATGATTCATGTTCATGTCAAAAATCTAGGTTTCTTATCCTTAATCTTATCACATTATCGATCATATGAAAACATACTCCATCCCTCAATCCAGATTTATTTCACAATCTACCTTCGAGTCCACTATGCTCAACTATTCTCATCAAGAAGAAGAGGTAATTATACTTTCTTCTAAAAAGTTTTCTCTCTTTGTCTTAGGTTTCCAATGATACCAATTTCATCCAATTTGGTTTATTATTCAATGATTTATGCTCAAAATACCACAGACTGTGTACATTCGAAATTTTGACTAATGCATGATCATGCCTCCAAGTTGTACACCTTATAAATCTCAATTACACTATCTAAAAATTACAAACTTTATACCAATTTAAAGATAAGAGAATAAGCTTAGACTTTTGTGAAGGAACCTCGGTCTAATTTGGCCTACATCAATATATTTTATTCAAAAACTATAGGATATGATTTCTGTCCCTGATAGTGTTACAGCCTAAGCCAAGACTCAATTTTATGCCAAATTTTGAAACTCTTAGAGACATAATTAAAATTTTCCTTCTTCAATAAAGTTTTATGAATATGTCTCTAGTTTAATATGAATTAAGAACCAACTCATTTGGAGATTCACAGCTCACTTTAAAGCAAGTTCAGTGAAAACACATACTTCATTTTCTTCCAGCTTTTCCCCAAAATAGACTTTCGGGTTAATGTTACACAATCATTTTAACAATCAAACTGAAGGATTTGGGCCAAATATTCTTCTAAATATTTTTCCTTTATGTTTTAGGTTTCTGTTGACATCAATTTTATGCAATTTGGTTCAGTATTTTGAAAAGTATCCCCAAATGAATGCAGACTGTTCAGAAACAGTGACAAATTCCAGATACTCAACTTCAAGCCAACTTTTGACACACTTAGTGATAGAAATCAAATTCGAATCCATCATAAAAGTGGTAGATATAAGTTTCTAGTTTAATAAAAATTTAAATTCATCCAATTTGGATACTTTTAAGGCAAGATATGACTAAAATACCGAATCCTATCAAGTAGAACTACTCATCTAAACCAGTTTCCAGCATGTATCAAACCTCAAGTCTTTCCCATTTCAGTACACAATTGATCCATATCAAACATCAAACAACACATGTTATCATAGGATACCAAGTTTATAATTCCCTTACCTTACTAAACTTCAAATTCAACTCTAGGAATCCAACTATTACAGCACCTTCCAAGCAACTAATACACTTCCAAAACTAAGATAGATGTAATGTGCTTTTAACACCCAAAGCACATCAGCCTAGAAATTCATATAAAAGAGCTTCTTCATGCAGCATATGGCAAGGAGTTTACAAAATCAAAGTAAAAAAGCAGAGCAAAGAATCGGTGGAGACAAGAGAGCCAAATGAAGGTTACCAAAGTCTTGTAAAGGCTTGACACCTAAGCTGCTAGGTGTTTTCATTATGTATTGCCACATATATCTCCAATGCATGACTTCCATTTGCCCTCCATTTATGCTATCAATTGCAACACTTCCATTTGTCCACTTGTCAACTTATTAACCATGCCATTTGTTACATTCTTGCCAAGCCATTTGTCAATTAATTACTCATGCCAAATGTCACTAACTCATAGGCGTAATTTTTGCAATTTTCATATACCAATTTATCTTGCCACTTGAAAATTTTCCTAATCTAAATATAAATTTAAATACCTCAATTCTCTAATTGTATCAATTAATTCTAATTTACTCACTATAATCCACTTGATCAAAAATTCAAGTCATAAAATTTTCATATTCTAATCATAGAAAAAATTTTAACTCCTATCACACTTGTATTTTCATAAACATGTATTATTTCAACTAGGGTATATTTTGAGGCCTTACAACTCTCTCCCCTTTAAAAGAATTTCGTCCTCGAAATTCATACTTGTTAAAATTGTTGAGGATATTGAGCTTTCATGGTTTCTTCAGGTTCCCATGTTGCTTCCTTAAGTCTATAATATTGCTAGAGTACTTTTACCAAAGGTACTGACTTGTTCCTGAGTTGTTTAACTTCCCTGGATAAAATAGAAACCGGCCCTTCTTCATACGGCAAATCCAGTTGTACCTGAATTTTTTGCACTAGAATTTTATGTGTCACATCAGACCAATATCTTCTTAGCATAGAAACGTGAAACACATCATGTAACTTGGTCAATTTTTTAGGAAGACCAGCTGATAAGCTACTGGTCCAATTCTTTTTAGAATTTCATAAGGACTGATGAATCGCAGACTAAGGTTACCCTTCTTTCCAAACCGAAGTATGTGTTTCCATGGTGCCACTTTCAAAAACACCTTATCACCCACTTGATACTCAATATCTTTCCTTTTTCAATCAGCATAAGACTTCTGCCTATCACTGGAAGCTTTCAATATTTGTTGAATAATTTGAATCTTTTCTTCAGTATCTTTCACAATTTCTAGCCCGATCATCTTGTTTTCACTCAACTCAGTCTAACATACCGGAGTTCTACACTTTCTACCATACAACGCTTCATAAGGTGTCATGCCAATGCTTGTCTGATAACTGTTATTGTAAGCAAACTCCATCAGAGTCAGATATGTATCCCAACTCCCGTGAAACTCTAATATACAACCCTGCAACATATCTTCCAATATCTGTATAACTCATTCAGATTGTCTATTTGTCTAGGGATGGAAAGTGGTACTAAACTTAACCTGAGTTCCCGGAGCCTTCTATAAACTTTTCCAGAATCTCGAAGAAATCAAGGATCACGATCTGAAATGATAGACAATGGTACACCATACAGTCTCACTATCTCATTTACATACAAATCTGCAAGCCTATCCAAAGAATAGTCAGGACAAACAGGCAGAAAATGAGTAGATTTGGTGAACTTATCTATAATCACCCGTACAACATCATGCTTCCTTTGAGTGAGAGGAAGTCTAGTGACAAAATCCATAGTAATGTTATCCCATTTCCATTGAGGAGTAGAAATAGGATGTAACAAACCAGATGGGACCTGATGCTTAGCTTTAACCTGTTGGCATGTCAGACATTTTACTACATAATCTACAACATCCTATTTCATACCTGCCCATCAATAATACTGCTTCAAATCCTGATGCATCTTGTTTCCACCTAGATGCATAGTAAATTCTGTATTATGAGCCTCAAACAACAGCTTCTTCTTCAATTCATCATTAGTTGGCACACACAGCCGATCCTTATAATACAATTCACCATCACCTTGCATAGAAAAATCAGACTGTTTACCTTCCTAAGTAGCCAAGATAAGTTGTTGTAACTTATCATCAGCTCTTGAGCGTCACAAACGTCCTGTCTCAAAGTAGGTATTGCTTTCAATTGAGCCATCAAATCTCCATCAGATCCTAGTTTCCATCCATTCTGCTTAAGTGATAATGCTGAGATGGTCTTTCGACTCAAGGCATCAGCTACAACATTAGCCTTACCTGGATGATAGTCCACAATACAATAATAGTCTTTAAATAATTCCAACCAATGTCGTTGTCTCAGATTGAGTTCCTTCTGGGTAAGCAGATGCTTTAGACTCTTATGATTTGTGAAAATTCTACACCTTTCACCATACAGGTAATGCCGCCAAATTTTTAAGACAAACATTACTACTACAAGTTCTAGATCATATGTATGGTAATTCTGTTCATGAGTCTTTAGTTGTCTAGAGGCATAAGCAACTACCTTTCCTTCCTGCAGCAAAACACATCCTAAACCAATTCTAAATGCATCATTATATATAACATACTTCTTACCAGAAGTAAGTTGAACTAATATAGGAGCTTCAGTAAGCATACTTTTCAACTGATCAAAGCTACTCTGACATCTATCAAACCATTTGTATTTCACTCCCTTCCGCAACAGTTTAGTTAAAGGGGATGATATCACTGAGAATCCTTTAACAAACCGACGGTAATAACCAGCTAGACCTAAAAAACTTCTCACTTCTGTTACATTCCATGGTGGCTTCCAATTAACAATTGCTTCTATTTTACTAGGATCAACTCTGATTCCTTTAGAAGAGACAACATGCCCTAAAAATGATATCTCCTGAAGTCAGAAATCACACTTACTCAGCTTAGCATACAACTGTCTTTCCTTCAGAGTCTGTAATATAATTCGGAGATACTTAGTATGATCCTGTGTAATACCCGGTATCTAGTTTAACCGGTACACCGAAATAAAATTGATATTTAGACTTATGTCATTAAAACCAGAGCAGTGAATAATAATTTTTAGTGACATCAAATTAATGGTGTATGATATTTTTTGGTGATCATAGGAAGTGGTTCAGACAGACGTTTTAAAAAATAAACAGATCAAGAATGGCGTTTTTGTAATTAAGTGGACTTGAGAGGCGTATAAAAGGACCTAAGTTGGAGAATAAGACAAAACTTGTCTACTTCCTCCTCCCTCTTTCATGACAGCCACCATGGAAGCTCTCTTCAAGCTTTTTCAAGCTTTGTAACAAGAAGAAGAAGGTGATTCAAGCCATTTGA
>JANZLD010540606.1:0-14403 GCA_026413575.1 Erythroxylum carthagenense
TTCTGAAAGAGCATCACTCTTCTCACTAATTCTATCAACTCAAACTCTTAACACATGCTCATGCGTGTGACTCATACTCATGTGACTTAGACTAGGGATCAGTTTCTACTGTCTATTATGACATGGAAAAAATGCATGTAACTTGACATATATTTCAAAAATGCCCATACGAGATAGTAATTCTGGGCTCTGATATCACATATGTAACACCTCACTTCCGTAAGACACGTACCTGACATCCTGCGTGATATCCGAGTTCGTGCCCCGTGAGGGTGGCGTGCTAGAACATTTAATCAGTTAAAACTCAGTACAATTTTTTTTTGAATCCACAAGCATAATATGCAGAAATTCATAACCAAATTGGGCTCGCTTTATTCGCAAACTTTTTCAATTATAACAATATAATCAACAAAATTTCAATAGCTATTTGGGCCTACTACAAATACAAAACACTTTAGTCATAATGTCTTTACATTACAACATAAATACATTTGTATACATATCGTGCAAAAATTTCTAAATACATTATTCGATACAAAATTTTTTTAGATTATATACAATTCGATACGAAAATAAAGAAATACAATGTAGATGTGAACTGATCCCAACCTCTGTATGCTGTAGGTATATTCTCATTTACCTAACGGGGTATTCTTCTGATCCTAAAAAATATTAGCAAATTTTGGATGAGTTTTGCGAACTCAATGACAATCCCTAGTACTTTATCAACTTCATAACTTAATCAATAATCATTTCTTTAAATCACAACCTCCATCCTTTGGTAATTTGATATCAAAAACTCATCCACTAATTTTCCAATATATACCTGAATGTGACTAGTGAAGAGGAAAAACAGAGTCTTTATATACATATATATCACTATCAACTTTGTGCTTAAAACTCAATATTTCCTTTTCATTCCTATTTTATTTCGGCTTAACATATCACAATCAAATCAAAATCTATCATTTCTACAATCATCAAAAGCAGAAAATCACTCTCATGTTTTCTCAATTTTCAGATTACCTATTTTACAAGGGATTGTGAACATACCTAGATCTGGATATTTAGTAGGTGACTTCTTTTGAAATACAACAGAAACATTCTCACCCAGTCGCACCTTTTCATTGCCACTTAACTTTCTCTTTGAGGTACAGAGTTCCTTAAGAAATTTAGCATAATGAGGAATTTGTTTAATAGAATCAAGCAAAAGAATATTTACCTGTGCTTTGCGAAAAGTTTCCATAATTTCTTTTTGTTGCTCCTCCTTCTTCTGTTTGGCAAAACGACTAGGAAAAGAAGGTTGTACACTGAACTTAGGCATGACAATGCAAGAATCACCCTCCTTTTTCTCTTATGATTGCTTTGGAGCTTCTTTCTCTACTTATTCTTCAACCTCTTGCTTAGAAACCGTTGGATTAAGTTCCTTTAACTCTTTACCACTTCGAAGTATGATAGCACAAGAACATTTCTTTGGATTCACCCTAGGTTAAGAAGGGAGTTTTCCTAAATTTTGTGCCTCCAACCTATTAATGGCAATTGTCATTTGGCTCATCTGAGTCTCGAGATTCTGTATGTTGGCTTGCGTATCTTACTGAAATTTTATCGTATTCTATAGAAAGTTCACAGTATTTATGGCCAATATCTTAACTATGTCCTCCAAAGAATTATTTTCACCAGAACTTTGTCCCATTTGCTGTTGCTATCTAGGTACTTAAGGTTGTTTATATAGCTAAAAATTATAACTTACTTGTTTTCCCTGATTGTTTCCATAGCGGAGGTTTGGATGATCTTGCCAACCCAGATTATATGTGTTTGAAAATGGGTCATACTTCCTTTTAGGTTGTCCCAAATAACCACCTATTACCTCGACTTCTTCAACATGGTCTTCTTGTAGAGTGGGACATATATCTGTAGGATGGCCAACCATAGAACAAATACCACAAGTCTTAACTTCCTCTTTCCTTGATACCACAAGTTGATGTACCAAAAAAGTCAAATTATCTAATCTTCTTTCCAGTGACGAAACTCCTATATCATTAACATTCTTGAACCATAATCATTTCGAGCTCCAAATTGCTAAGAGTTAAAAGCAATAATTGAGATCAAATCCCATGCAGCTCCTCGTGTTTTATCAACTAGTGGTCCTCCACTTGCAGCATCTATCATATTCCTCTCAGTCGGTAAAAGACCTTCATAGAAGTATTGAATCAACAGTTGCTCGCTGATTTGATGATGGGGGTAGCTTGCACTCAGCTTTTTAAATCTCTCCCAATATTCATATAATGACTCCCTGGTGTTTTTTCGGACGCCATAAATTTCTTTTATGATATTGACGGCCCTGGATGTTGGGAAAAACTTCTCAAGAAATTTCTTCTTCATCTCTGCCCATTTTCTAATACTTCTAGTAGGTAAATAATACATCCAATCTTAGGCATCATCCCTCAAAGAAAAGGGAAAAGCCCTCAATTTTATCTGCTCTTCAGTGACATTATTAGGCTTCATCCCCATACAAACAACATCAAACTCCTTCAAATGCTTATAAGGATCTTCTCCCAATGTGTCTCAGAAAGTGGGTAACAAGTGAATCAGTCCCAACTTCAACTCAAAAATGTTATTATCACCCAAATTTGAAAAATTAATGCAATGGGGCCGTCGATCCTCAGCTGGACTAGCCAGTTGGCATAAAGTGCAATTTGCATCCATGTTCCTTTCCCTCTGTCGTTCTTCTCTTAGTACTTGTTGTCTTTCTTTCATCTGTTTTCTTAATGCCTTTGTTGTTTTCTCAATTTTAGGATTGAACTGCAATTTTTCAGACTGATTCGAACTCGTAAGGTACATAAATTGTCAAAAATTCTCCAACAATGGCGCCAAAATTTGGTCAATGTTGTCGCCTGCAACCAAATATAAAAAGAAACCAACTCCCTGCAATACAAATTAATGTAGTAGCGAAAAGTAGGGATCGTTCCCACGAGAAATTTAGACGTTAGTAGTTATGCAATAAAGGGGGTTATAATTGTGAATTAAGGATAATTTAATTGGAATATGAAATTGAAAATAATTAATAACAAAATAATGAGAATTTAACAATCGATAGAAACAAATCTTGGTTTCCAAACTCCTTCATTATTGAACTTACATTGATCATCGACACTAAAAATAACCGATTTATTAATTAAGCATTTGTCGTGGTAAATTTCTTTACCTATTTTCTCTTATGTTTAGTTAACCAAAACACGTATTTGAATTAACCCTTATTAATTAATAACTTGGATACGATCTCAGATTTAATTAATTAATAGCTTTACGAATCAAGAAAATCGACGAACTAGACAACATACATACGATGTATATTTAGCCTAGATAATTATTTTTCCTAGAATCATGTCCTTAACATAGTAGACAAAAATCCTAGTCGCTACTTTTGATTAAATGAATTGAACATCAACTTCTTTAATCTAGGGATTGATTGAATAAAATCACAAACTAGTTGCACAGCTAGCTGTGAAATAAAAAAATCAAATAATGACCCAGAAAAAAATTAATATTTGATTAATAAATCGATTGAAATAGAAAAACAAAAGTCTCACAACATGCAAAGTTCAATAATTAGGATTTTGTAAACTAAGAAATAAAAATTTAGTTACCCAACATCATGATTTTTCTAACTAATTCAATTGTCATTGGCGTTGGACTGTTGCAGGTGTTCTTTTCTCTCCTTTTCACCCAGCCCTTCTGCCGTTAAAACCCCTTTAATGCAGCACTCTTTTGTTTTTCCTTCTTATGCAACTCTCTCCCATTCACTATTCATCGACGGGACAAATAAAATTGGAGATTTATTGTCCACTGCTCCTATTCATCCATGCTTGCACCAGCAACGAAGCCTGCTCTCCAAGCCGCAACTGCACTCCCATTCTACTTGATTTTGCGAATTAAAAAGTTTAGGGTTTATTGTCCATGCAAGCCACTTCATGCACCAAACCCTCCCGCCTTTCCGACTTCAACGTTTTGGCTACTTATTGCTTTATATCCTTCTGCCCCTCTACTATAGCGTGATTAGACAATTTAACTTTGGGGGCTCTTATTCACACTTAAAGCCTTGCTGCTTTCCTTCAATGTTGCATCGTCGTTCTTTCCCTCTGTGCTGTAGCTTGATATGCCAAATTATTAAGTTGGTCCACGCACACCAAATCTCCACACCTGCCTTCCACGTCCTGGCTTCTACTCCTCAACGTTGCGTTTTAATGCCCAACTCATTGTAACTCGTTAATTTCTTGGGTCATGCATAAAAGGTTGTCGTTTTGGTCTTGGGCTATCTTGCTTCTACGTTTTAAGTTTCTAGTTGTTGCACGAGGCCATATCTAATTAGAGTCAATGTTTAGTTTAGCTCTTTTTATCCCAAAATCGTCGCGGTTCTTTCTATTTAGTTCCAAAATACACCTTGACATAAAACAAGATTAATTACCATTAAGTATAACTTCAAACTTCAAGAATAAACAAAATTAACACACAAATAGATAGAAAGTAAAGACACTAACAAGTTTAGAGAGAAGCCATGAAAGAAAACACACTCAAATTTCCATTCATATTTTCTAAGGTCTTTTCAGTGTCGAATCAAAGTGATTTTTAGCATAAACAAGACTTATTTTTAGCGTGATTACAATGATAGCTAAGCCTTGCTTTTATAGATGAAGTAAGGGATATAAAAAAACTACTTTTGATAAGGAATATATTCCCTATGTAACATTCCATTACCGATGGGAAGGTTAAAATGGTAAAGTTGGATCGGATTGCGAATGGGTTGTATACATGCATAAATTGGTCTCTATATGGATATGATTGATAATTTTGGTAAATGCATATGATCGTACTTGCACTCGTGACAATTCCCGTCATATGTGTCTATAAGTAAAATTGTAGTGAAAAATGTGAATTATGTGTTTGAAAAATGAAATTAGAGTGATTTATGTGTTTTCTATATAGAATTGTAAAGTGGGTACCGATGAGATTTCCGATACTGAAAATGACTGTCCTAATTGGCACTCCAATTAAAGATCTGATTTAGGAATTTTGTCTTAGTCTGAGCCATTGAAATTTGGAGAGATTTATGAAAATCAAAGTGAAGGAATTGATTGAATTGGAAAGTGATAAGCATGAATGTGTGTATTTCTGAAGGAATTGAACTTCAATTCAGTCCCTAAAAGTCCGAAATTCTGAATTGAAATGGTAAAGATGTGAGAATTTGTATAAAGGCAATTTGGGCATGATGCTTAAGATTATAAGGCTTAAGTTTAAAGGAAGGGGCAAAATGGACTTTTCACATTTGGTAAGGGTATAAATAGTAGGAGTTAGGGTTTTATTTGGAAAAAAGAGGAAGATTGCCGTGGGAGAAGAAGAAGAGAAGAAGAGAATGAGTTTTTAAGGAAATCATAAAGAGTTTGAGGATTTTGAAGCTAGATCAAGTAAGTTTAAGCTTCTTTCCTCTTGATTAACTGATTGATGCATGAATTAATTTGGTATAATTTATAGATTGGGTTGATTATGTTTGGTTTTAGGGATTTCGGTCTTGACGATTTTTTGATGGTTTTGTGAATGATATTGGTTGTAATAAGTTGGAAAATGATGTGTGATTAATGTTTTAGTGTTTAGATGAATGACGTTCTGAAAAATTAGGAGAATTGGATTGAAATCGGTGAAAAATCAAGTTTCGGAAAGTTTGCGGAGCTCGCATGTCGCGACATGTTTTTGCGCACGGCGCGACGCACGCAAGAGCACACGTCGCGACGTAGGCCAGTGAGCACGCCGCGGCGAGCGTTTGGATCTCGTCGCGGCGAGCTACTGTTCCCAGAAAGTTATATTTGGTTTTTAAGCCATAACTTTTTGTATCGATATTCAAATGAGATAATTTCGGATTTGTTATATACTAGAGACAAGGGTCTATATGTTTATGCAAAAAGAAGGTGTTGAATCAGTCGTTTAAAGTTCTCAATTTTGGATGATAGTGTAATGTAAAATGTGGATTCGACAAAAAGACAGTCAGTATCCCTTTGGAGAATAATTTTTGGATTTCTCTTAAACAAAGTGAACGATTTTAGTGTCTATTTTGAATTCAAATATTGAGTAAATGCTGTGATGGAAATTTTTGTATTTAGTACCGGGAATGTCACGAAAGTGCATCGTACATATCATTAGATTGCTACATGTGCATTATTGCTGAATGGGGCAATGTGTTAAATATATGTGTTTTAATTTATGATAGAGACACTTTTGGAACATCAGTCCGTCGACGTTGCAGAGACTTCCAGGTGTTAGCGCAAAAGTCAGGTGAGTGACCTGGACGGTCCTCTAATTATTATGTGTGTCATAATTATGTGATTGATTATGTGAGGAATAATGTTGGGACTGTATTCGATTTGAACTCCGGACAGAGTATTATGATATAGAAGTGTTATGGGTATGTGACATTGGGATTGTGTTTTTAATATGAAAGAGTGTGAATTAATTGTCTGATCATGATAATTTGGGAATGATAGTGATATAGGAATACATGAATAAAGTGATTGAATTGTGACATAAATGATTTCGTGAATAAAGTGATTGAATTGTGTCACATGCCGTTCATACATGAACGCAAAGTCAATTAATGACAGTTGTGACCGGAACAGTGTATTACTGACTAGAGCTTTTAGCTCAACGTTATATATTGGGCCTCGAGCCTTACACAGTTTTAGAGCCTATTGGCTCAACGATCAATGAGCCCTTAATGGGACAGTTTCAGAGCTTATTAGCTCAACGTTTAACGAGCCCTTAATGGGACAGTTTCAGAGCCTATTGGCTCAACGATCAATGAGCCCTTAATGGGACAGTTTCAGAGCTTATTAGCTCAAAGTTTAACGAGTCCTTAATAGGACAGTTTCAGAGCCTATTGGCTCAACGATCAATGAGCCATTAATGGGACAGTTTTAGAGCTTATTAGCTCAACGTTTAATGAGCCCTTAATGGGACAGTTTCAGAGCCTATTGGCTCAACGATCAATGAGCCCTTAATGGGACGATTTCAGAGCTTATTAGCTCAATGATTAACGAGCCCTTAATGGGACAATTTCAAAGCTTATTAGCTCAACGTTTAACGAGCCCGTAATGGGACAGTTTCAGAGCCTATTGGCTCAACGATCAATGAGCCCTTAATGGGACATTTTCAGAGCTTATTAGCTCAACGATCAATGAGCCCTTAATGAGACAGTTTCAGAGCTTATTAGCTCAATGATTAACGAGCCCTTAAGGGTACAGTTTCAGAGCCTATGGCTCGACGATTAATGTGCCCTTATAGGGACAGTTCGGGTGTTTAGTCACCACACTGCAATAAATTGAAAATGTATTACATACTGTCTTTTGTTTTATTTTGTTTCATTGACTGACAGGCTAAATGCCTTATACTGATATGATAACAATTATGGGGTACGTCTAATAGTGAAAATGTATGACAATTGGGATATGCCTAGTGATGTATGAAATATGGGGACTGTTGAATCAAATTACTACCGATCAGAGATTTTAGCTCATCGTGCGAAAATGAGCTTCGAGCTCATGGGTGATTTCAGAGCCTTAGGCTCAATGTAAAACGACCGCTATATCCATCACTAGAGAAGGGTCATATATATTAATGAGCCCTTTTATGGGATAAATTAGGCACTTGATCACAGCAATGTGATAATATTCAATAAGTGAGTGAGATAAGCATGTACCAGAAATAAGCTATATGGATGTGAATTACTGTAAATGTATAAATGGGAATTTGTGTAAAAGTGTATTATGAGATAAAGTCAGAGAGATGTGATTGGTTTAATGAAACAATGGGAATATTGTTATGAATTGTTTTTGTTATGGGACTGAGCGGACCATCGAAGATGGTCACTCACTGAGTTCGCAAAACTCACCCAAAATTTGCAATTATTTTTCAGGACTCAGAAGAATACCCTGTTAGGCAACGGGTGTATCGTGATCGCTTGAGAGTGATAGAAGAGGTCGGGATCAGTTGCGTCTGCATTGAGTGAGAACTTTGGTGTTATATTATTGTGTAATTATAAGAGGACCTTGGTGGTCAATGTATTTACCGATTTTGATATGTACAATGTTTTCCGCAACGTTTTTAAAACGAAAGCGTATGTTTGTTTCAACAGAATTGTATACTGTGATTTGACTGAGTGATGTATCATGCCACCTTCACAGGACACGAACTCGGATATCACCATCGATGTCGGGTCCGGGTCTTACGGGAGTGGGGTGTTACACCCTAGGTACAATCATGACAACTTTAAAAAAGAAGATACCCTAAGTACAATCATCACATACCTTTAAAAAAGCAACTTTCAAAAAGCAAACTGTTAAAATATTCCTAAAGGATAAGAAAGAACCTTAGAAAGTGGATGTGGTCCCTAAAGATTCTCTTATCAACACACTAAAAGACACACAACTATAATAGATCATAATGATGTCTAAAAAGGAGAGTCCCACATTGGGGACTGGAATCCAGCTCATCATTTATCACGAATTGGTTCATGCCATAACAGAAGATTGGACGGAGTGTTTGGATCACTTGAACTATCAGTGTCAACTCTATAGGTCTTTTGTCTTTTACTTGGACTAGTATCATTTGTGTGGAGTTTATGCAAGAATCGATTTAGCTCTTCTTCATTAGCGATGCAAATGTTATCGTTAGGGTCTTGAGTATCTTGGAAGACAGAGGCTGGAGGTTGTAAAAATCTTACAATGTTTTAGGCATTTTGGATTTGGGTTGATTCATCAATTTCATATATTGGGCTATTTGGGCTTGGTATATCTACTTCTAGCATTTCAGATTCACCAGGAACAAAGTCTCTTGGGTAAGGTCTAATAAAAGTAGAGATGACAGGTGTATGCTAACTAAAATGATTAATCTCCTTAAGAAAATCCCTAAGAGATTTAAGAACATTCTCCTTATACCTTGGCCAATAGAGTGAAGCATGATGAAAATAGACACGATTTTCAGAATAAAGTTCACTAGTACATGTTGCGTGATATGGACGATGGAGGATGAAGAAACAATATGATTGTCTCTTATAAGATTCTTCCTACAATCGATGATGTTCAATGATGATGGAAAGTTATTTCTTCCATTTTTTTAGTGGTTGATACCACTCAAGAAATGTCCATAAAAGAGAACTTTCATTATCTAGATCATAGAGATATTGGTAGACCTGAAGAGCAGGTAGGGTGATAGCATATGCATAAAGGGCTAAGAGTGCCCAAAGATACCATAATGCATTCTTAGAAAGAGGTCCATTAAGGAAGAATATATTAAGATAGGGTGCTTTAAGGTTAAACAATATAGTGAGGCAAGGTGAGTTGGTCTCATTGAGAAAAGATGTAAATAATATAACAAACTCATATGAGTAAGAGAGGCAACTTCAGAAGCATTAGTGGGTGCACTAGCAATAGGAGGAAAAGATTTTTTTGTTTTTGCATTGAGAGATAGGTTAGCCATGGAAAAGAAGAAAACACTAGTATTGAAAGGAAGAGATAAGAAGTTAGCTAAAATGATACCTTTAAAGGTCAATGGTATATTTATAGCAGGAAATCTTCTTCAAAAAGACTCTTGAAGGATGTAAGCAAATATGAGTTAAGTGTTGACTGGCCTTGGTTTGTTTTGAATTCTAAAGTGAGGATTCTTTCTCAGCAGCTTGGATAAGGATAAGGTGTAATCTTCCACACGTAGCATGAAATCTGGAAAATTTAATATTGCTTGAGCTGTATGTTGACCTGGTTAATAGTCCTTGGACTGCATACCTAAAAACTTAACTTTATTGGTTTCGATGAGACTTTTTTTCGCTGAAAACATAATGCCATACTATTTAGTAAGATCTAAGAATATTTGTAGTAAGGCCTTATTTTCTTCATATGGTATATGAACTTGTGTAAGTTCAAACACATTTTTTTATCTCTGTGTGTAGACTGAAATAAGATCGATACCTGAAGCCTATGGGTAGGATTTGTAAAGATGAGGCTTTACATTCCTCTAAAGGAAGGCTAAAAACCCTTTAGGAAAACCTTCAAAACGAACGGGACGGAAAAAAGATTTATTTGATTCTTTAAGCGAAAGTCTCCTCAATCTCAAAAGGCGGACGAATGTTTTCTCTGAGAATAACCAGGACACTTTACAGAAAATTGTCCTCATCAATGCAAAAAGGATATAAAAAGAAAATTGTCTTCTATGACTGGTTATTGGTGAATGGTATCACTTGTAACTAAATATAAAAAGGATCCAACTTCTTGCAATACAAATTAATGTAGTAGTGGAAAGTAGGGATCGTTCCCGCGAGGAATTTAAACGTAAGTAGTTACATAATAAAAGAGGGGTTGTAATTGTGAATTCAATAAAACTTAATGGGAATATGAAATTGAAAAATAACTAATAACAAAATAATGAGAATTTAACAATCAATAGAAACAAATCTTAGTTTTTGGTCTCCTTCATCATTGAACTTGCGTTGATCATCGACTTTAAAAATAACCGATTTAATAGTTGAGCATTCATTGTGGTAAACTTCTTTACTTATTTTCTCTTACGTTTAGTTAACCAAAACATGTATTTGAATTAACCCTTATTAATTAATAACCTAGAAACGATCTCATATTAATTAATTAATAGTTTTATGAATTAAAAAAATCAACGAACTACATTCAATGTATATTTAGCCTAGATAATTATTTTTTTTAGAATCATGTCCCTAACGTAGTAGACAAAAATCCTAGTCATTACTTTTGATTAAAAGAATTGAACATCAACCTGTTTAATCTAGCGATTGATTGAATAAAATCACAAACTAGTTGCACACCTAGCTGTAAAATCAAACAATCAAATAATGCTAGAAAATAATTAATACTTGACTAATAAATCAATTGAAATAAAGAACAAAAGTCTCACAACATGCAAAGTTCAATAACTAGGATTTTGTAAACCAAGAAATAAAAGTTTAGTTACCTAACATCATGATTTTCCCAACTATTTCGACTGTCACTGACATTGGAACAATCACTGGTGTTGGGATTGTCGCGGGCATCCTTCTCTATTTGCTATCTACTACAGCCTTCTTTCTTTCTTTCTTTTTTAATATTTCTAACCTAGCCCTCTTTAAACCCTCCTTTCTGTCACTGTAGCTAATGGGACAATTAAAGGTTAATGACCACCTTCTTATCTCTCATGTAACTCTCTTCTTTCACTCTCCCTTCTGTTGCCTCCACTTGCGCTTCTCTAAACCTTCACTCACTATTGATCGATTTTATGAATAAAGTATTGAGAGTTTTTTTTCACACCACTTGCACCTTCTCTTCTATCTGCTATAAGCCTGATTTAGTTACGCCTCTTTTCAAACCCTCCACATAACTCCCAAATGTCTACGTTTTGTGCTAAATGGTTTTATATTCTTCTGCCTCTCATGTGTTGCATTTTGGCCTCCATGTGTTGCATTTCAAGGTTTTGGTTGTTACGAGTCCATGTCTAATTAGGGTTAACGTCTAATTCAGTTTTTTTATCCCAAAATCATCACGGTTCTTTCTATTTAGTTCCAAAATACACCTTGACATAAATAAGATTAATTCTCGTTAAGTATTGTTAGAATTTATAATGGACCTATAGGCCCACAAGAGAAGGAAAGTTAGACTACATATAAGTCTAAGTGAGATTCAATTCTAAAACCAATTGGTGATAGGTGGAATAGCCTACTAGACTTATATGCTAGTCTTCTTTCCTCTCTTTTTCCAATGTGGGACAAACTCCCACTTTATATTTCAACACACCCCCGTCATGTGTGGATCTAACACGTGACATAATCTATCATTTCAAGGGATTAATGATTAACATAAAAGAAACCTGCTCTGATACGATGTTAGAATTTATAATGGACCTACAGGCTCACACGAGAAGGAAAGTTAGACTACATATAAGTCTAAGTGAGATTCCATCCTAAAACCAATTGGTGATAGGTAGCTCATTAGACTTATATGCTAGTCTTCTTTCCTCTCTTTCTCCAATGTGGGACAAACTCCCACTTTATATTTCAACAAGTATAACTTCAAACCTTAAGAATAAATAAAATTAACACACAAAAAGACAGAAAATAAAGATACTAACAGTTACTGAGGCAGTGATGGCTCAGAGAATATGAAGTTGAGTAACTTGACGTTGAAGTAATGTAGAGCTGTATGTAATATAGCTAGTAGTTAGTTAGTTAGTGATTATTTCTATTAGTGATAGCTATCATATAAAAAGATGTAATCTAGAACATACGTAATACATACATGCAATCGAAAACACTCTGATTTCATAGTATTCCAATATCTCTATAAACTCTCTTCTTTTCTTTTCCTGTTAAATTTCTTTAATCTTTTCTTGCTAAAGAATTCATCAGTTTCCCACTGGAACTAATCTAATAAACCTTATGTGTGATAGATAACAACAACAGTTACACTCAACTATTCAAACTGGGATGATATTTTCTCCAGGTTGCAGGTAAAAACATCAGAATTTATAGTACTGGAACAATTGGTTCACTACTAACTATCCTAGCTTGTGGTAGCTCTTCAATCAAACGCAAGTATTAGCTTTACTTGTTTGCCAAGCAAAGACTCCCAACAATTTTGATATTTGCATGCAAAGATTTCAGGGCCTTCCACTTTTTCTTTGACTGAATCTAATACTTCTATGTCCACACTAATCTAATCCTTTTAACTGTTTCATCATCCATGACGTTGTACTATTATATATCAGAAAGTTTTAAGAGAGGTCTTAACTCTTAAGATAATGACAGTACATATAAGGATTTCGGAGACAACCTCGACCTTTCCAAGTTCCACAGTTAAAGGAAAAAGAGTAAATGATAAAAAATAAAAAAGATTGATTCTATATTCGAGCAAACATTTTACACGAAGTATGGACAATATGATTACTCTAATAATAATAATCTAAATGAGTTATAATTACTAATAAAACATTTTAAGGTTGAATTAAAACTATCTTAAATGTATAATTTCAAAAATTATCTAATTTTTCAATATTTATTGATTAAAAAGAATTGAAACCTTTGTATTTCATCCCTTTAATTATGTCTTTATATGTATAAATTTATATTAAAAATGATAATTTATTATTTCATATGAAGATTTCTTTAACAACATGCAATCCAAATTTCAAGATAATGTATTTGGCTTTATCTTGAAATTATATCTATATATATATAATATGGGTTTATCAGAAATAGTCTCTTTATCAATTAAGGGGCTGTGTATTGGGACTTGCACTGGGTTGTTATTGTACTCTTGCAAGAACAATATGAAAGCACTAAACTATCAAAGGCAAGTACTTAAGATTAAGGGTCAAATGAGCACCTACGACTAAGTTACAATTTAGAATACTAACTAACTAGATCACATCTTATTTTTATCAAATTACACCACACTAAAGACGACACTCTCACAAACTTTATAGGTCCCACTAATCCTTCCATATGGTCTTTATCTTTTGTCACATCATTGAAGATCTCCTCATTACCTATATCCATTAATAATGAGTCATCTAAGCTTAAAGTATTCATAGCACATTGGTGTAGTTTAATATTTACTCATGTCATGTCTATTAGCCATGATCTATTAATTTAAGATTACACTAAGTCTTTAGTTCATAAAAACTTAGCCTTTTACCAAGTAAGTTCGTATAACATTAAATACTCTAAAAAAACTCATGCCAAGTTTGATCTAACTTGCTAAATTATCTTGGAGCTCTTTATCAACATTTGGTCTAACCAATCTTCAGCCCAAAGCTCATTTCCAACTAGCTGTGAAGTTCCTTCATATGTTGAAGGGTTTTAACCCTAATCCTATACAAATTTTTATGGTTCGTTAGGAGTTATTAGGAAAATTAGGAGGTAGGATCACAAGTTAATGGCATTGGATCCAAATAAACACCATTCATGACCATGTACCTGACCAAACTTCCTCTGGAGTCTTGAAATTAAGACGAGCACAAGGGGAGCGGCTGACAATGTAGCAAGCTGTTGCAATGGCTTCTGCCCAAAAATCAAGTGTCAACCTTGCATTAGAGATCATACACCGAGCCCTTTCCAAAAGAGTCCGTTTCATGTGCTCGACAACTCTATTTTGTTGTGGAGTCATTCTGACAGTGTGATGCCAAGCAATTCTTTCATTCTTGTAAAATTCATTGAATTCACCCCCACAAAATTCCAAACCATTATATGTCCGTAGCCGCTTAACATGTTTTCCTGTCTGCTTTTCACTCAAAACTTTCCATTGCTTAAAGGTTAAGAAAACATCATTTTTGTGTTTCAAGAAATACACCCAAACCTTCCTTGAA
>JANZLD010541764.1:0-14395 GCA_026413575.1 Erythroxylum carthagenense
TGAAAGCCTAAGAAACATGCGTTTTATAAACTCAATGAAAGTTTTCTAAGACAAGTGAACTGTTTTCAAGGTTTTTACTTACCTTTTGTTATAAACTTGTTACCCACGAGCTTTCAAGCTCACCCCTTCTCTGTCCCCTCCTTAAGTATTTTGATGAGAAGTCAAGAAAGCAAAAGCATAAAGGAAATACTTTAGATTTGCTTACTTTGTATTTTTAGAGTTTTGATAGAGTTGGAATGTCTGTACTAGTGATTTCAGATTATGGTATATTAGAACTTGTAAGTCCCCTTTTGTTTTAGGTTAATGAAATGTAAATGATCATATTTTTTTACTATAAGAAATGCATTAAGGAGTATGATGGATGTAAATATTCGTTTAATTTATCAGATATTCACAAGTTAGTTGGGTATCAGAGCAAGAAGATGAATCGGTGATGTTCATGGAATCTCCATAGGAGTAAGCCCACGTGCATGTTCTGAAGTTGGGCCCCGAAAATCGGTGCCCAACAGTTATGGTATTGGAGTCCAGTATTATGATCTTATATGGGCAAATTTCAGGACATGTATCAATTGCAAGAGCGATTGCTAAGAGTTTGAGCAAATAGAATTAGTGAGAAAAATGGTGTCTTGATAAAGAGTATGATAAGGAAATATGGTGGATATTTAGCAATAAGAAATATGGCGTAGCCCTATTTGTTAGATAGATTTAGTAATTATGGTTATGTTAGCAAACAAAGGTGACGGAATCCCATCGTGGATATGTATTCTAAGTTGATAGGCATGTGAAAAAGGGTTTTCGTGAATTGACTGAGAAAGAAATAGAGACATAGGTAGAAATGACAATATCTAAGGAGTACAAGTAAAGAAGCATGGGAAGGTTGAACTAGGAAGATTGTTTAATTGAGGTGATAACAGCTATGATTTAGCTTAAGAATATGTCTGTGATAGAAAAATCAGAATGTTATGATGATTAGGGATCAATGATTTTGAATTGATTAAGGATATGTGTATGGAAGATCAAAAAGATGACAATAGGAAAATGAAACAGACATACATGACCTTTTATGAGATGAATGAAATGATATGTAGTATAGAGAAAGTTAGAAATGCATACAAGATAAAATTTTATGAGATTAAGGAAAAGATGAAGAATTAAATGAAAAGGGGTAATGCAAACGTTGTCAAAGACCAATGAAGATTAAAGCATCAGTTGTGTAAGATAATATTTGGTGATTGTAGGAAATAAACCTCTGGATAAAATGGGATGAATTTGATGATACACACCTATAATGTGAAGACAATACCAGATGATTGATAAAGATAGTATGATTGAACAACATAGATGATTGTAGCAAGAAATCTTTTCAGAGAAGAATTTCATTGAACTAGTTTAAGCAAGTCAGATAGTTTTATATCAAGTAGGATCAATGAAGAAACGAATCTAAAATGATTATGAAATGATTCAAAAGTGAGTATAGGAGTCTTATTCCTGAGGGAAACTTAGGCATGAAACGTAGGATATGCTTCTGAGAGTGTATGCATTATGTTTGATTAAAAGTATCCAACTACGTGATCTGATTTTTGAATTCGAGGTGAAATTATTGTTATATGAGGAGATCAGTCAGTTCAGAATTTCGAGGATGAAATTTTTTATTAGATGGGGAGAATTGTTGGATCCTGAACTTTTCGTGAAAGATTAGAACTATTGAATAAGAAATTTTAGTGATTAGTCATGACTTAAGAACAAATAAATGAAAGTTCTTAAACCAAGAATTTATAAACAAGAGTAAAGTAGATAATGATAAAAAAAGTGGATAGATTCGTGATTTGCTATGGTGTTGGTGGATAAGAGATTTTTGAAGTGAGAAGAATTAATGTGAAGGTTAGAAGTAAAATGAAAGTAAAAAATGAAGTTGCTTTTATGTAGTAAGCTGACGAAGAATTCATATATGTATGTATGTTCTGACGTTGGTGCTCATGATTGGTCATGGATTATGATTTTTGGTTATGGAGGACATTGATTTGAAATGAAGTTGAGAGGAAGAATAATGTTTGAGCATGAAAGTTTAAAATGCAAAAAAGTGACAAAGCATGAATAGGTTGATTATGAATGTTGGGTTTTGATGATTTCTTTGACTAAACTTGTATATTTTGAAGTAAACTTGAAATAGAAGTTTGAAATGTTAGTTTTTGAAAATTTAAGCCTGAAAATTTTGGGAATGAATAGTAGTGGAGAGTTGGATTTTTGATCTGAAAGTTCTATGAATTTTCTAGGTTAATCTAGAGAGATTTTGATAAAATTGTCTACATGAAAGTTATAACTTATCTTTCTAGTTTTTCGTTGATATAAAGTATGAAATTTTTGGACAATAGAGTTGGAAGATATGATCATTTGAAGTAATGATGTTGTTTAGGATAGAACCTTCGGGATAGCTTTATTAATTTGAAATTTTGACCCTTATAGAGGCAGATATTGTTTTTAAGTTCTTCATAACGGTTGTAGATGATCTTTACGGCTTTCCAACAGTATAAATTTTGTAAAATTTGGATATCAGAGGTGAAAGATACGAGCATTACAAGTTATGAGGTTTCATCATCTTAATTTGACTTTTTGCGTCTCAGTTTGACCGTCTCATTTCTGATTCTTCTCATTTTGGTCAGAATATATTCTAGTCCAAATTTGACCCTTTAAATGATAGAATTGATCTTTAAGTCTTCATGAGAGTTTTAGACCTTTAAGTCCTCTTTTCATTCATCTAAATAACACCTGAATCTGATTTCTGTACAAAAAGTTATGACCATTTTTCTGATTCGTCTCATGACGTCAGCATCGTCTCATTTTGGCCAGAACATTTTCTAGTCCAAATTTGACCCTTTAGATGATAGAATTGTTGTTTAAGGTCTTTATTAGAGTTTTATATCTTGAAGTCCTCTTTCTATTCATCTAAAGAATAATTGAATCCGAGTTCGGTACAGAATGTTATGACCATTTTTCCAATTCGTTTTAAGTTGACTTTCTGTTTCGTCTTAGTTTGACCAGAACATCTTCTAATCCAAATTTGATCTTTTATATGATATAATTGCTCTTTAATGTCTTCATAAGAGTTGTAGATCTTGCAGTATTCTTTCCAACTGTATAAAGAACACTCTAATCTGATATCTGTAGGGAAAGTTATGGTAATTTTCCCAACCATGTATTGTCTGATGATGTCACTTCGTCTCAAAAATGAAGTCATATCATCTGATCCATTTTTGACCCCACAGATGAAAGAATTTGCCTTTGATGTCTTCATGAGAGTTGTATCTCTTGATGGTTTCTTTTAAACTATCTAAATAACACCTAAATCAGAAAATTATACAGAACGTTACGGTTGTTTCCCCGAAACAGGTTCAGTATGATTGAGGTCACATGGTTGCTTCTTTTGACCATAACTCCTTCCTTAGACCTCCAAATGACTTGATTCTTGAACCATTAGAACCAAAAATCAAAGCTATTTGAAATGAAGTAAGAAAGATTGAGTGGAAAAGGTGGGACGGGTATAGTGAGTGTGCTCTTAAAAGATATGAAGATATGAACTGGTGTTATCCAACTGAACATACTTCAGTGTTTTGATGATATCTTGATTTGCAAGAATCCAAATGTGATAATTTCTTATTTGTGCTAAACTAGAGACATAGAGCTACAAAGTGTCTAAAAGAAGTGAGTTGTAATTCAGTCCCTAAGACGTTTAAAATTTAGATGGAAGTTGTGTATAGTATACTGTTTTGGACAAGAGCAGTCCAAAAATGTTTGAAGTAAATCTTTTCAATCACTGAACCAAATGGAATGATTTCAGTGGCATTAGAAACTTAAGGCAATGTTAGACCTTTTTCTGGAAGAAAGTGCTATGTTAGATTGTTTAAGGGTATTCGTGGCAAGACACTTAAGTTTCAAAGAACATAAGCTTATGAGAAAGGGCGAAATGGACTTTTTAGACTCATTAAGGGCATAATTGGAAGAAGTATTGTCTTGCTTATAAATAAAAGGAACAATGAATGAGAAGATTCTGGAAAAGCAAAATGTGTGGATGAGAAAAGAGATAAGGGAGAGAAAACATGAAAAAGAATGAAAGAGAGAAAGAAGAGAAAACAAGCTAGGGTTTTAATTCCCTTAGCCTTCAAGAGAGATTTTAAGGTTGTTCAAGAAGAGAAAAAGTTAGAGGAAGACAAGAGCTTTCTTTTGAGCATAAGGATCCCTTCATTTGGTGAAGAATGAAGGTAAGATCATTTTTTAAACTTTTGGGTTTTTGAAAGGATTTTAGTTCATGTAGTTTAGAAAATGTTTGGGTTTACGTATTTTGGAACCAATTTTAGTGATTATGCTTTGAGGGATTTTCAATTGAAAACCGTATTAAGTGGGATTTTGTCATTGTATAAAAGGATCAAAAGAGACGAGAAGAAGCATTTTGAGCAAATCAAGTCTTTAAGCAAGGAAATCAAGGTGGGTACATGTTTATAATAGCGTAAATAAGCTACTACTGCTTTCTTTATATTAAAGAAGTTTTCTGATTTCATTTGCATCATAAGTGCTACATTATTATTCATAGATGATTTCTTAAATCTGCTATATGTTTGATACATGATTTGTGGGTTGATACATAAAAAGTTTGCTTTATTAAAATGATTCTTTAAAATGATGCATGATTTTGAAACCTTACTTTTGGAAATTGTTTTTAGGATATAACAAGTTTATGAAAAGTAAGTTTTTAAGAAAATGTGCTTTTGTGGGCATCAAGCTTACAAGATTTTGAAATCCTATGTGTTATGTGGGTTTGTGGTAGTCCCTTAAGAACCGTCACGTGCACGTTGACCTAAGTATAGGCTTCGCCCACCTGCCCACTAGTAGCATGGAGCTCTCTCAAAGACTCCCTCAAGAATTAACAACTACACAGGATCAATTCAATGAAAATGTATAGTGCGTCATGTTTCAGACTTACCCAAACCATTCTGATGTGTTTATGTGCTCATGATATGTTTGATCAAGTTTGATGCATTCATGTTTTGCAACTTATGGATTTTGGCTGAAAGCTTAAGAAACATGTGTTTTATAAACTCAACGAAAGTTTTCTAAGATAAGTGAACTGTTTTCAAGGTTTTTACTTACCTTTTTGTTATAAACTTGTTACCTACGAGCTTTCAAGCTCACCTCTCTCTGTCCCCTCCTCAGATATTTTGATGAGAAGTCAAGAAAGCAAAAGCATGAAGGAAATACTTTAGATTTGCTTACTTTGTATTTTTGGAGTTTTGATAGAGTTGGAATGACAGTACTGATGACTTCGGATTATGATATATTAGAACTTGTAAGTCCCCTTTTGTTTCAGGGTAATGAAATGTAAATGATCATTTTTTTACTATAAGAAATGCATTGAGGAGTATGATGGATGTAAATATTCATTTAAGTTATCGGATATTCACAAGTTAGTTGGGTTCTCAAAATGGGTCCCAACAAGTTATGGTATCAGAGCAAGAAGATGAATCGTTGATGTTCAGGGAATCTCGATAGGAGTAAACCCACGTGCATGTTTCGAGGTTGGGCTCTGAAAATCTATGCCCAACAGATAGGGATACATTTCTTATGTAGACATCAAATTTAAATTCTATCTTTAAGAATCTCAAAATTTATCATGAAGTTGGGATTTGGGTGCAGTACATTGGATGAATGTAAAAACTCGTGTTCTATATTTGAGGGAAATTCTAGATTAATCTAGTCTGAGTTAGGCAAATGTATCTTCAGGAAATTTGTAGATCTTTCTTTTAGCTTTCCAACGATATATACTATGGAATTTTTAGACTTCTAAGTTGAAAGTTATGGTCCTTCTAAAGGAAGATGTATCTTCTATCTTTTTGCTTCTTCTGTGTTTTGGTTTTTCTATGATAACGTCATCTTCTTCTGTGTTTCTTTTGTGATGATGTCATCTTCTTATGTGTTTTGCTTCTTCTGTGATGATGTCATCTTCTTCTATGTTTCTTCTGTGATAATGTCATCTTCTTCTGGGTTTTGCTTTTTCTATGTTTTGCTTCTTCTGTGATAACATTATCTTCTTCTGTGTGTTGCTTCTTCTGCCTTTTTGTTTCTTCTGTGATAAGGTCATCTTCTTATATGTTTTACTTCTTCTGCTTTTTTTTTGCCTGGCCTTTCTTTTGTTCCATTTTAGGCCCTGTAGAAGATAGAATCTGTCTTTGAGTCTTCATGAAAGTTGTAGATCTTAACGTCTTCTTTCGAACCATATAAAGAACACCCTCATCTGATATCTGTAGGAAAAGTTATATCAATTTTCTCACTTCTTCTCTCTTTTTCCACTTCTTCTGTCTTTTTCATTAGTTTGCTTTGTACCTATCTTTTGTTCCATTTTTTGTCTTTCAGAAGATAGAATATGTCTTTAAGGTCTTAATGAAAGTTGTAGATCTTGAAGTCTTCTTTCGAACCACCTAAAGAACACCCTAATCCGATATATGTAGGGAAAGTTGTAGAAATTATCCCATTTCATCTATGTTTTACTTCTTTTGTCTTTTCACTTCTTCTATCTTATAACTTTTTGCTTCTTCAATCTTTTTGTTTCTTCTGTGTTTTGCTATCTTTTGTGTTCTACTTCTTCTGTCTCTTGCTTCTTCTGTCTTTTTGCTTTTTCTGTGTTTTACTATTTTCTATCTTTTTGCTTCTTCTGTCTTTTCGCTTCTTCTATGTTTTGCTATCTTCTGTGTTTTAGTTCTTCTATCTTTTTGCTTCTTCTGTATTTTCACTTCTTCTGTGTTTTGCTATCTTCTGTGTTTTGCTTCTTCTATCTTTTTGCTTATTCTGCCTTTTGCTTCTTCTATGATGACGTCATCTTCTTCTGTGTTTCTTCTATGATGGCGTCATCTTCTTCTGTGTTTTGTTTCTTCTGTGTTTGGCTTCTTCTAGGTTTTGCTTCTTCTATGTTTTACTTCTTCTGTGTTTTGCTTCTTTTGTGTTTTGCTTCTTTTGTGATGACATCATCTTCTTTTATATTTTGCTTCTTATACCTTTCGGTTTCTTCTGTGATGACGTCATCTTCTTGTATGTTTTGCATCATCTGTTTTTTTCATTTGACCTATCTTCTGTTCCATTTTAGACCCTTCAGAAGAAAAACTCTATCTTCGAAGTCTTCATAAAAATTGTAGATCTTAACGTCCTCTTTCGAACCATATAATCTATCTTTGAAGTCTTTATGAAAGTTGTAGTTCTTAACGTCCTCTTTTGAACCATATAAAGAATACCCTAATCCGATATCTGTAGGGAAAGTTATATAAATTTTTCCACTTCTTTTGTCTTTTTCATTAGTCTGCTTTTTACCTTTTTTCTATTCCATTTTTCGTCCTTCAAAAGATAGAATCTATCTTCAAGGTCTTCATAAAAGTTGTAGATCTTGAAGTCTTCTTTTGAACCATCTAAAGAACACCTTAATCCGATATCTATAGGGAAAGTTATAGCAATTTTCCTATTTCATCCGTGTTTTACTTCTTTTGTCTTTTGCTTCTTTTGTCTTTTCACTTCTTCTGTGTTTTTCTATCTTCTGTCTTTTTGTTTCTTCTGTCTTTTTGCTTCTTCTATGTTTTTTTTATTTTTTGTGTTTTACTTCTTCTGTCTTTTGCTTCTTTTGTCTTTTTGCTTCTTCTGTATTTTGCTATCTTCTGTCTTTTTGCTTCTTCTGTCTTTTCGCTTCTTCTATGTTTTGCTATTTTCTGTGTTTTACTTCTTCTATCCTTTTGGTTCTTTTGTCTTTTCGCTTATTCTGTGTTTTGCTTCTTTTGTCTTTTTACTTCTTGTGCCTTTTGCTTCTTTTGTGATGACATCATTTTCTTCTGTGTTTCTTCTTTGATGACATCATCTTCTTCTATGTTGTGCTTCTTCTGTGTTTGGCTTCTTCCACCTTTTTGCTTCTTCCACCTTTTGATATCTTCTAGTTTATTTTCAACCCTCTAGATGATAGAATCTATCTTCAAGGTCATCATGAAATTTGTAAATCTTGAAATCTTCTTTCCAACCATATAAAGAACACCTTAATCCGATATCTGTAGGGAAAGTTATAGCAATTTTCCCACTTCTTCTGTCTTTTTCCATTAGTCTGCCTTTTCCTTTGGCTTCGTCTAATCCTATTTTCTGATCCGTTTTAACCCTTTAGATGATAAAATATAACCTCAAGGTCTGTTTCAAAGTTGTATATCTCAAATTTCTCTTTGAAATCATCCTAGTATGATCTTAATCCAACATCTCTAGTGAAAGTTATGTTATTTGTCCCAAGATAAGTTTGATATGAATGAGGACCAAAATCTTGATTAATTCTTTCGGCCATAATTTTGTTATCCGACCTCTAAATGAAGTGATTCTTGAACCCTTAGATTCCTAACACTTTTCTTTTTGCTTCTCCATTGAGGGTCATATATTTTGGTGTTGATTTGAAAGGGATGGATTGAATCAAGTAAGGGTATTGATTGGAAGTGTAGGAATTAGATATGTTACTCAACATGATTCAGTATTTTTATGATTTCTGGAACGGTAGAGCTCCGAATAAGATGATTCTAGTTTCAAGATAAACTAGAGACATGGAGCTACAAATGGTATGAAGAAGTTGAAATCTATTTCAGTCTCTAGAACATTTAATTTCTGGATGGAAGTTGGGTATAGTGCACTATTTTAGTCTAGCAATAGTCTGAAATGTTTGGGTCCTAACTTTCAGATTTCTGAACCAAATGGATTGATTTTGGTGTCATTGGAAACTTAAGACAAAGGAGAACAATTTTCTAGAAGAAAGAGTTATGTCAGAATATTCAAGGGTGCTTTTGGCAAGACACTTAAGTATAAAAGATATAAGGTATAAATGGAAGTGCAAATGGGACATTTCTCAATCATTCAGGGCATAATTGGAAGATGTGTTGTCTTGCATGTTAAGAAGAGAGAAGAACGAAAATTGAAGAGAAAAAGGAGAGAGTTTCATAAAGAAGAGAGAGAAATACAAAGAGAAGAAGAAAATGAGAGAAAGAAGAGAAAACAAGCTAGGGTTTCAATTGTGTTAACCTTCAAGAGAGATTTTGTAGTTGTTCAAGAAAGGAAAAAAGGAAGAGGAAGAGAAGAGCTTCCCTTTAAGCTAAAGATCTCTTCATTTGGTGAAGAATCAAGGTAAGACCATTTTATTTTGGATCTTTGGAAGGATTTTAGTCTTTGGAGTTTAGAAAAGACTCGGGTTTAAGTATTCTAGAACCAATTTTAGTGATTGTGCTTAAGGGATTTGTCAATTGAAAACCCTATTGAGTGTGATTTTTGTTATTGTATAAAGGGATCAAAGAGGCAAGAGGAACAAGAGAAGAGGCATGTTTGAGTAAGGTTATAATCAAGGAAATCAAGGTGGGTACATGTTTATAATAGAGTAAATAAGCCACTACTATTTTTCTTTAAAGCAAAGAAGTTTACTAATTTAAATTGCATCATAAGTGTTGCATCTTTTGCTTTTGCATGATTTGTGAAATCTGCTATATGTTTGCTACATGAACTGTGTAATAGTTTATAAAGAGATTTTTCAAGTGATTTTTGAAAAGAATAGCAAGTTTTGAAAGCGCATATGAAATATTGTATGCTCATGAAACTCAAGTTTTCAAGATGTGCCATTTTGGGCAACACAAGTTTACAAGTCATGATATATGTGTTAAGTGGGTTTGTGGTGATCCCTCAAGAAATGTCACGTGCACTTTGACCTAAGTTTACGGCTTCTCTCGCCTGCCCGCTAGTGGCATAGAGCTCCTTCATTGACTCCCATAAGTTCATGGCTACACAAGACCATTACGCGGGATTGCGTTAGTATGTTCTGTTCACGGCTACGCAGGACCCTTATTGGAAATGTGTAGTACGTTCTGTTTTGGATCCACCCAAACGATTTGATATACTTAGGTGCCTATGTATGTCAATAAGTTTGACGCATTCATGTTTTGCAACTTATGAATTTTGGTTGAAAGCCTAAGAAACATGTCTTTTATCAACCATATGAAAATTTCCTATGACAAGTGAACGTTTTCAAATGTTTTTTCTTATTTTTCCTTTATAAACTGTTACCCACGAGCTGTCAAGCTCACCCCCTTTCTGTCCCCTCTTCAGGTGATAGTTAAGAGATCAAGTGATCAAGAGCCTAAGGGAACTTCCGCAAATTTTTTATTTGTATTTTTGTAATAAGCCAATGGTGTGGCTTTTGATATGTAACTAAAGCTTTTCAGACTCTGTTACTTTAGAAATGAAATGATAGATTAAAGTAGTTCGGTTATATATGTTCATTTTGACTTCCTCATGATATGGTTGAGTTGAAGTAATAAGTTTGTTGATGTTTGATTGTCGTGGGCACGCCACCCTTGTGGGAAGATGCCTAATAAGGGTTTATGAAAATAACCCTATAGGATAAAACGCTCAGGCTTCATGATTTCGCAAGAGTTGGGTTCCGAAAACGGTGCTTAACAACATCTTTCTCAAGAGTTTGCTATATATAAAAGTCAAATGCTAGCAATCCCAACTATAGTGCAGCCTCCTTAAAACAACTTCTTTTCTCACCATCAATAGTCAACAAGTCATCAAATAATGTTGGCCCTTTAATATGTCTGAGTAATAACCTCAAGTAATACCTTTCTCCTTCTCTAGGGTCAACAGTAACCAATTATTATTATTACTAATCACGACTATTAATTAAGTAATGCATTTGTACATACTATATTATATAGAGTATAATAACTGTCAAATTTGATATGAATTAAAACAAATTAATAAATGTTTAAAGACGTTTTACACAAGACAACGCAGTTCCATATTCTACAACTAAAAATCAAAGGTTAATGTTGATAAAGACATTATGGTGGAAGTATTGTCCTAGATAAGATCTTAAAATATTGACGTAATTTCATCCTTCAAATAAAAATAAGCAAAGTTAATAGTAGCAGCAAATTTTCCCTGATTTGCTGCAGCTGATTTTCTAATCATAGACAGTTGATTTTCTAGTCATAGACATATCATCTGATCATAGAGATATCATCTTAACATAGTTGGCTATAGGAGCACTAGGATAAGGAATATGACATAGACTACATGAAGAAACATAAGCCTTAAACCACTGTCCACTTGCCAGCAAAAATGAGCTAAATTCATGAAACTGATAAATAGAAAGCATCAAACATACATATCCTCAAAAAGAGCTAATCTAAACAACATATATGTTTTTTTATTTAAAAAAATATATGAAGAAAAGACCAATCTCTGATTAAATTCCAAAATATAAACATCCTTGATCTTATAAAAGAAAAGGAGAATAAATCTGTATACTTAACAAAGACATAAATTTTGGTCAATTACTTGCAGCATATATATGGATGCCTTCTCCCAAACAAATCCAACGTTATTAAGAGTAAAAGTGTAACTCTAAAACAAATGTAAATATATGGGAGAGAAATTATTTCCAAATTTAAACCTAATTTGAATTGATTTAGTCTAATAAACTATATTTAACCCTAATATTTGCAATTAATTCAGTGGCAAATAACATTTACATCCAAATTCAATCAAAATAGAGTATAAGTTTAAACCTAATTAATCTAAAATGCAGCGTATGAATTTCAAATCTAATCAGTGAATCTATATCGCTATTGGTATATTTTGATATAGTAAAATATTTACAACAGTGATATGATATGAATTGGGCAAACAAAAGGATCGAACCTACTCAAAGCAGTTATAAGATTATAGGAATAAACGATAGACATTAAGATCAGGAAAAAAAATCCAATTACATGCCATTGTGCTATATTTAAGTCCATAACATACTAACCTCATCTTGCTAATGAGCTGACACCCACATTTCTAGATTTACGCTCCTCCCAGACTTGTCATCTATATCATTAAAGAATAGAATAAATTATATTCAAGCATACAAATTTGGAAAATTAGATTGAAATCCAATTCTTATTCTAAAAATGAGTATACTTTCTGTCAAAATAGTTTATCTGCTACATCTTTATGAAGCAAAATAGAAAAATACAAATTGGAAAGATTTCCAAATATAAGGTCCTACAGGCACTATGGCAAAAACTAAAGGCACTGAAATCCATAGAAGAAAAAGAACTTGATTAATAACAATTCGATGCAAAAAGTTTGCAATTCAATAAACAAATCTGTCACTACAAAACCACGACTAATTGGTCAAAATGAAGCTAAGTATGAACTTCCAATTGAAGTAAAAGAAAAAGAACTAAAAAGCAGGTGATTAAGACAAATAACGAGGTGAGTTCAGAGGCATGCAACATATTTCTTATATATAGTGAAAAGGCAAGGGCTTACAAAGTTTTGAGAACTATGCTTTCCTTAACATGTTAAATTTGTAAATTTTCTATGTAGATATTTGACATATTGCTTCCATCATCAATTATCATGTTTATCTCCTAATATCAATCCAAGGTAAAGAAAGATGTTATCATGTTCCTGTTAATCCCCTAATTCACTTTGTAACACTTTATTTTATTTTCTGATTTTGTCAAGTCCCAAAGAACACATGTACATATGAATTCTGGATTGCCAAAAACCCAAAGGGTAATAAAGCAATAAGAAAAAGAGTTTAGTTACCATCGATGATTGTATTTGGAATCAAAGTCTGTAGGAAAACACAAACAACTCTGAATAGTTTGTTTTGCATGTCCCTGTCCTAGAAAAACAAAGTTAATAGTTAGAATTCTAATAATAATTTAAAGATCATTCATTTGCATGCTTAATGAACGAGAAAGTAGCCCAATGTAGATTGATTAATTGTCAGAGTTAATAAACAAGGCAAGAATCAAGAAAACAAATAAGATCGTTAAATTAGGAATTGTCACTTGAGGAAGGTTCGTATGTTTAGGAGCAAGATAATGAATGCTACTCTTGTTGATTCTTACCGAAGTTTAACTATGTGTTGAATCAAGAAGAAGATAATGAATGCAGTAACACCAATCATAAATTCTGAGATTGATGTACACTTACTACTTGCATTGCTACCGTGTTTGCGAGATGTTTATTGGAATGGAGGAAGTTTAAAAGATAAGAGAGAGAGAAAGGGTTTGGTGAGTGCATTAAATGTTGAAGTTTCTAGACGTGTATGTTAATTAAATGGAAGTAAATGGATGTGATTGATAACATTTGATGGAAGAGTTATTAATTGCTGGGAGCAAAAGAGATGAGAGCATTTGAAATGTAGAAATTTCTAGACATGTATGCTAATTAAATGGATGTGATTGATAGCATTTGATGGCAGAGTTATTAATTGGTGGGAGCAAAAGAGAGGAGAACATTCGATTGAAGATTAATTTAATTTTTAATTTAATTAAACACTAATTAGGTACAAATAATATCTAATATCTAGTATCAGTCCTCATTTATCAAACTTTACAATCAATTATCACATTTTCATAAATCAATTAATTAATTATATTTTAACTAACTGCTAATATTTTAATTACATGAAATTATATTTTAATTTACTAAATAGTTATAATTAAATCAATTAAAGATATTTTAAGAATATGTATTTAAATAAAACGGAAAAATATTTCAGACGCATTAATAATAACGTCAGTAATAATTACGTGTTAATAATCAATAATTAATTAATTAGCTAATAAGATTTCAATAAATCAATTATTTAATTATATATTGATTATTATGAATTATATTAAAATAATTTTATTTAATTGAGGAATAAAAATAGGTCTTTTCACAGGTGTGACACTTAAGTCACGCCTATGACTCCTATAATAATAAATTTTCATTTTAATTAAATAATCAATTAATTATTTTGTTATTAATCAATAATATACTTAAGTCATGCTTGTGACTCCTATAATAATAATTTTCCTTTTATTTCAAGTAATTAATCAATTAATTATTTTGTTATTAATTGATAATATATTATAATTAGTCAATTAATTTTTTATAAATTATATTTAAAAATGAAAAATATAAGCACTAATTCTATTTAATTAGTTAATTAATAAATTAATTATTTTTTAATAAATCAATACTTAATTAATTATTAATAAAAATATTATAATACAGGTGTTAATTGCCTGTAAAAGGAAAATAATAGACACGTCACAATCGTAAATGGTAGTCATGCCTGTGAATATTAAGTCACAAGAATGACTATCTACCTATATTTATACATCAATTAATTAATAATATATTAATCATTATTAATTATAATCGAATAAGACTAATAGTTAATGATTGATAATTAATTTATAAATAAAGTATAATTTAATAAATCGTTTAATTTATTATATTCTAATTACCATTATTAATCAAGTATCACATTTTCATAAATCAATTAATTAGTTATATTTTA